>QXEO01001041.1:0-190538 GCA_007115705.1 Dactylis glomerata
AGGATTATATAACCAATGCTCAAAAAAAAAAAAAACAACACACATAAAATCATAGAATTCATATAAGAGAAAATGCATGTATGCATACAATAATAGATAAAAAGTTTTATTTGGGTCCAAAATTTGGCACTTTATTTAATAAGACTTGGGTTACAAATTCTGAGTTGTTACACCAAATCACATAAAGCAATTCTAACATAGTTATTTTTAATGGAGCAAGGAATAGTAGGTATACCTGGATCTCCAAGCTTCACTGGAACTTTACCATCAAAAGAATAATTAGCAAGTAGAGTGAAAATTTCCTCACTAGGAATTTTCCTTTTGTTAGTGACAATATCTTTCATATATTTTGCATAAGGAGGCATTCTAATAGCATCAGTCAAAGGAATTTGCAAAAATAAAGGTCTCATCCATTCACAAAACCTGTTGTTGTGTTCTTCTTCCTTGGACTTGTGTTTCTTACTAGGAAAAGGCATTGGCTTCTGTACCCAAGGTTCTCTCTCTTTACCATGCTTGTTGGCAATGAAGTCTTCTTTAGTGTACTTTGCATTCTTGTCAATCTTCTCTGGTTCTTCTTCAACTTCTTCTTTATCTTCCTCTTTATTGGAAGCATCTCCTGGTTCAGTTTCAGCATCAGAAATAGAAACACTATTAGGATCTTTACGTGCATCAGAGGATTCTGCAGTTGTTTTATGATTCTTCTTCTTCTTCTTGGAAGGAATATCATCACTTGCAGTTCGTTGAGAATCTTGCTCGACCCTCTTAGGATGTCCTTCAGGATATAATGGGTCTTGAGTAGCAGCACCACTTCTTGTGCGTATTTCACATGCTTGCTTCTCTCTTGCAGCATTAACTAGCAAGTCTTTTTGCACCTTGGTAAGTTGATCAATTTGTGTTTGAACCATTTGAAAATGTTTAGCAAGTATCTTTACATCATTGGCGGTTCTCTCCACAATATCCTGCAACTTGTTAATAGCTCTAATATTTTCCAACAAATGGTTATGCACCATTCTATTAAAATTTTCTTGCTTAACAATAAAATTATCAAATTCATCTAAGCATTGATCAGGAGGTTTAGTATAAGGAATATCTCTTTCATCAAAGCGTTGGAGAGAGTGTACCTCAATGGTAGATGAGTGAGGGATTGGCTTACATAATTCTTCTATAGGAGGTAAATTCTTCACATCTTCGGCCTTAATACCTTTCTCCTTAAGAGATTTCTTAGCTTCCTTCATAACTTCATCATTTAATTCAATCATCCCTCTCTTCTTCGGCGTAGGCTCTATAGATGGCGCAGGGGTTGGTGCTGGCGTTGGCTCAACTAGAGTCCAATCATCATGATTTCGGCTTATTTTGGCCATTAATTCTTCAGCTTCAGCCGCAGTTCTTTCCCTGAAAACACAACCAGCACAACTATCCAAATATGACTTAGATTCATCCGTTAGTCCATTATAAAATATATCAAGGAGTTAATTTTTAGGCAATGGTTCTTTAGGCAAAGCTCTAATTAAAGAACAAAACCTTGTCCAAGATTCAGGCAGTATCTCTCCTTTTCCCTGTTCAAAATCAAAGATTTTCTGCACAGCAGCATGTTGAGCACTAGCGGGAAAATATTTCTGAAAGAAAGCATTAACCAAAGCGATAGGACTAGTAAGAAATCCAGGAGACAAGCTATTAAACCAAGTTTTAGCTGCATCTTTCAACGAGAAAGGAAAAATCTTAGCAACAAAGTAAGTGCGGAGCTTAATATCATCTGAAAACAAATTACTCAAAGTAGAAAGCTCATTCATGTGCTCCATAGCACTCTCATATTTAGTACCACAAAAAGGAGTTTTCTTAACAATAGATATGTAAGATAAATCCAAAGAGAAATCATAATCCTTGTCTCTAATATTTATGGGAGAAGCAGCAAACTTAGGATCAGGAGACAAATTATATCTAACAGAACGTCTTGCAAGAAGTTCTTTGACATTACCAGCATTACGAGCAGCACGTGCTTCTGCAATAAAATCATCATTAAGCTCAATATAAGCATCATCATCATAATCATCACTAGAACATTCCCTAGACTCAGGTGAACTAACAGGTGTAACAGTGGTGTTTCCCAACTTAGCTCTAGCAATAGTAGCATCTAAAAAGGAACCTAGTGAACCACTCTCATCAAGCACAGTAGAAGTATCATCTAAATTATCAGTGGCATTTTCAATCTCAGCAGAAGTAGTAGCAGTAGCGTGTGGGTGTGGTGGTGTAAGCAACTTCCTCATAACAGATGGTGAATCAAGAGCAACAGAGGTGTTGAGAGTCATACCTCTTCTTGTAGTGGATGGCAATATAGGAACTTTTCCATCACGAGGTTTACCCATGATGAAAGGATTGCAGCGAACAATATGAATACCAAGTGAACTTACAAATAAAGCTATGCTCCCCGGCAACGGCGCCAGAAAATAGTCTTGATGACCCACAAGTATAGGGGATCGCAACAGTCTTCGAGGGAAGTATTACCCAAATTTATTGATTCGACACAATGGGAGCCAAAGAATATATGTAAGCCTTAACAGATGAGTTGTCAATTCAGCTGCACGTGGAAACAGTCTTGCTCGCAGTGGTTTATCAGTAGCAACAGTTTTATAGTGGTGACAGTAGTGAAACAGTAACAGCAGTAGTAAAATAGCAGCAGTAATAGTAACAGTAGTAAACAGTAGGAACAAATACTGTAGGCATAGGGATGAATTACGGGCGTTGCATGGATAAGATAATTCATGAAATCAATGAGACATGGGCATTGCAGATAAATAATGATAAAGCATCCTAGTACAAACAATCATAGGCATGTGTTCCGTATATAGTCGTACGTGCTCACAAGGAGAAACTTGCACGACATCTTTTGTCCTACCAGCCTGTTGCAGCAGGGCCTCAAAGGAAACTACTGGTAATTAAGGTACTCCTTTTAATAGAGTACCGGAGCAAAGCGTTAGCACTCAGTGAACACATGTGATCCTCACATCATAGCCATCCCTTCCGGTTATCCCAATTTCTGTCACTTTGGGGCCTCGGGTTCCGGACAACAATATGTGTATATAACTTGTAGGTAAGACCATAAACAACAAGTATCATCATAGAAATAATAACATGTTCAGATCTGAAATCATGGCACTCGGGCCCAAAGTGACAAGCATTAAGCACAACAAGTTGCAACAATGTCATAGGCACTAAATAAAGATACTAGGCACTATGCCCTATCAATCTCATATCAAATTACATGAACAATCTCATCCAATCCCTACCATCCCCTCACCTACAGCGGGGGAATTACTCACACATGGATGGGGGAGTCATGGATGGTCGATGGAGGAGCGTTGGTGGTGATGGTGATGAAGATCTCCTACGAATCCCCGTCCCAGCAGGGTGCCAGAACGGAGTTTCTGGTTCCGAATCGCGGTTTTTGATGGCGGCGGCGCAGCGGAAGTCTATCTGGGAAAAACACCGTCTCCCTGATATTATGTCGTCAGGGGGTATATGTATGCGAGAGGGGAGGTCGAGAGGGGTGCTGGGGCCCCCTCACGCAAGGGTGGCGCGGCCAGGGTTGGGCCGCGCCACCTATGCGTGATGGCCCCTCGAGCCTCTTCTCCCTCCTGTCTTCTGGCTCCGTGGGTCTTCTCGTGAAATAGGATTTTTAATGATTTTTCCCGAATTTTTACTGAAAGTTGGATTTCTGCACAAAAAACGAGATACCAGAGCAGTTCTGCTGAAAACAGCGTCAGTCCGTGTTAGTTGTATTCAAAACTCACAAATTAGAGGAGAAGCAATAGCAAAAGTGTTCGGGAAAGTAGATATGTTTTGGACGTATCACGTGCCTCACACCTCTTGACCATCTCAGCGGCGTCCTCGCGAGCTGACGGCCAGTAGAAGCCGCTTCGGTACGCCTTTGCGGCGAGAGTTGAAGCAGAAGCGTGATGCCCGCACTCGCCGGCATGAATATCCCGGAGAAGCTCTTGGCCCTGGTGAGTAGATATGCACTTAAAACCGACGCCGTTTGGGCGACGCCAGTACAAGTCACCGTCCTTGACGCAGTATCCCGAAACTTGGCGTACTATCCTCTTGGCCTCTAATTCGTCTTCTGGGAGCCTGCTGCTGACGAGGAAGGCCTTGAGCTCGAGTATCCAATCCACTCCCTCCTGCCGCGCCAATGCCAAAAGGACGCGATCGCCCGAAGGAGGCCCACAATCCGGAGCCCCCTGCTCCGGTGGCGGTGGCAAGGCAGGCGGAGGGTCGGATCTCGCCGATGTCGGAGAAGCGGATGGCTGAAAGAGGTGCTCGTCAAAGATGCCGGCAGGTTGTGCCCAGCGATGAGAGGCGCACCTGGCGATTTT
Organism: Dactylis glomerata; assembly: GCA_007115705.1. NCBI lineage: Eukaryota > Viridiplantae > Streptophyta > Magnoliopsida > Poales > Poaceae > Dactylis > Dactylis glomerata. The sequence goes on from QXEO01001041.1 coordinate 4,371, forward strand.
GCTTCCACGTTCTCTCCTCTTGGAATGTGCTTCAGCTCCAATCCCTGGAAGTGTTTCTCCATCTTCCGAAGCTCCTCAAGATAAGCTGCCATGTGCTCGTCTTTTGGAGTGTAGCTCTTGTTCGAGAAGTTCACGATCAGCTGTAAATCTCCCTTGACGATGAGGCGCTTGATGCCCAAGGCATTCGCTGCCCTTAGGCCGGCGAGTAGTCCTTCATATTCCGCGATTTTGTTGGAGACCTTGTGCTCTGGCTTAAAGCAGAGCTGGACGACGTAGAAGAGCTTGTCCCCAGAGGGAGAGGTGAGAACGGCTCCAGCCCCCGCGCCGGGAAGGTTGAAGGCGCTGTCGAAGTGCATGACCCAGAGGCCTGGGGCTTCTTCTCCTGGAAGCACAGACTCCTCCTCTGGAGGCTCGTCGGCGAATGGATCAGTCCACTCGGTTGTGAACTCAGCCAATGCTTTGCTCTTGATCACCTTGGTGGTTTCAAAGGAGATCTCGAAGGGTTGTAGCTCCACGGCCCATTCCGCCACCCGCTCGGTGATGTTTGGGTTGCGTAGAATGGTTTCCAGGGGCCGATCAGTGACCACCTTAATCGGGTGACCCTGGAAGTAATGTCGTAGTTTCCTTCAAGCGATCAATAGGGTGTAGAGCAGCTTTTGCTGCATGGTGTAGCGCTCCCGCGCGTCGCGTAGCACCGTGCTGACGAAGTACACGGGCTTTTGCACCTTGGTGGTGCCCTCGGGAGTTTTCTCCTCGTGAGGCTCAGGAGCATCGCTCTGTGAGACCGGCTCGGTCGGCGAAGTTGCAGCAAGCAGTCCCTCTTGTGGGTCAGGAGAGACTGCTGCTTCTTCCTCAGGAGGAGCCCCCGGGCAAGGAGGATCGATTCCCTCTTTGGCGATTACCTTGGCGTCCCGTTCCGCGACAAGGACAGCACTTGCTGTTCTCGAAGTCGCTGTGATGTAAAGCAGCAAGGGCTCGCGGAACGTTGGGGCAACCATGATCGGTGGGCTCGTGAGATACCTCTTCAGCTCGATGAAGGCCTTGTCAGCTTCCGGAGTCCACTCAAACTTCCCAGTGCGCTTCATGAGCTTGAAGAAGGGTAAGGCCTTCTCCCCACTCCTTGCGATGAAGAGCCCTAGGGCTGCCATGCATCCTGCGAGGCGCTGCATTTCTTTAAGATTGCACGGAGGACGCATTTCTTCGATGGCCTTGACTTTGTCAGGATTTGACTATCCCGCGATGAGACACGAGGAACCCCAACAACTTTTCCGACGGTACGCCGAAGGCGCACTTGGCCGGGTTGAGCTTGATGTTTACCTTCCTCAGGTTGACGAAGGTTTCCTCCAAATCCTCGATGAAGGTGTGACTCTCGCAAATCTTGACGATGATGTCGTCAACGTAGGCTTCCGCATTCCTTCCCATCTGAGCCCCCAAGGCCTTACGCATGGGCCTCTGGAAGGTGGCCCCTGCGTTCTTCAGGCCGAAGGGCATACAGACGTAGCAGTACACGCCGCAGGGTGTGATGAAGGCAGTTTTCTCTTCGTCCTCCCTTGCCATCTTGATCTGATGATAGCCAGAGAAGGCATCCAAGAAGCAAAGGAGGTCACAGCCGGCAGTGGAGTCGATGATTTGATCTATCCTCGGGAGTGGATAGGGATCCTTGGGACAGGCTTTGTTAAGACTTGTGAAGTCCACGCAGAGGCGCCCACTGCCATTAGCTTTTGGGACAACCACTGGATTTGCAATCCAAGTGGGGTGGGCTACCTCGCGAATTGACTTAGCCTTCTTCAGCTTCTCTATCTCTTGGGCGATGAAGTCTTGCTTCTCTTGCGCTTGCTCACCGGTCTTCTGTTTCACGGGGTGTGCCTGTGGGCACACGGCTAGGTGGTGCTCAATCACCTCCCTGGGAACGCCGGGCATATCTGACGGAGTCCAAGCGAACATATCAGAATTTGCCCGCAGGAAGGTGACGAGCGCGCTTTCCTATTTGAGGGAAAGCCCTGCCCTGATGGTGACGAAGTTCTCGCAGCCCCCAGCCTAGAGTGGGACCTTCTTTGTTGCAGAGCGCTCTTGGGTGAACTGGGGCCTCCTCCCCGAGGGTACCGCAGCTTCCCCAATGCTCATGTCCAGCATCGGATGGATTAGGTCTTCACTTGGAGTAGGCGATGCAGAGGCTGCGAGCTTCTTCCCTATCGAGCTCGGCGGGAGGGGCTCGAGAGAGGCCTTCTTCGCAGTAGCCCGTTCCTGAGACACGATCTGCTTTTTCCTCGTGGGGTCACCAGAATGTTCCAGCAAATCTTCATCGGCGGGGAACATGGCGGCAGCCTCACGGTAGACATGCTCCACAGATCGGAGAGCGTCCTTCTCGTTGCAGCGCACGGTGATCGTGCCATTGGCACCCAGAATCTTGAGGACGTTCAAGCCATGATGCGTTGCCACCATGAATCTCGCCAGAGCGGGATAACCAAGGATGGCATTGTACGGCAGCGCGATATAGGAGACGTCGAAGTCGAGGCTTTCTGTCCTGTAGTTGTCCCGAGTGCCGAAGGTGACGGGCAGGCGTACCTGCCCGATTGGCGTTGTAGAACCCTCTGTCACCCCAAAGAACGGCCGGGTGGGCATGAGCCGATGGTACGGCACCTGCATCTTCTCGAACACCTCGACGGAGATGATGTTGAGCCCGGCCCCTCCATCAATGAGGGTACGGTTGACGGCGATGTTATTGATGGTAGGCGTGCACAAGAGAGGTATTGTGCCCACGTCCTTAGTGGAGGTCGGATGATCCTCCTCGTCAAAGCCGATCTTGCTAGTGGACCACTTCATCAAGCGATTGTTGGGGCTGGGCTGCACCGCCGCGATCTCTCGCGACAGCTGCTTGAAGTGGCGGTTAGACAAAGGAGCCTGGGCTCCACCCAGGAGGCAAGCGGCAAAGCCTCGTGGCTCTTGATAGCCCCCCTGGTTCTCTTCCCGATGATCATTTGCCGGTGGAGGCAGCGGTAGCGGCTCGGGATCTGCGCGAGATAGACCATCGCGGCGGCGACCCTCATCCCGGTCGTCGTCGCGGCGATCGCCCCGGGATCCGCCCTTGCCGTTGCTACGGCTACTCCCACGACGCTTGGTGACACCATTTTCTTCGTGAAACTTCTGGACAATCCAACAATCATCGGTATTGTGGGTGTCCTTCTTGTGGAGGATGCAGTAGCAACGACGCCGACCTTTATCGCGCTCGGAGCGGTCCCCGCGGCGCTGCTTATGATCAGGCTCCGCCACGAGGGCAGCGGCCTCCTTGCGCTTGGGGTCCTTAGACTACGGCTTTGGGGGAAGCGCCTCCAGCAGGTTGTGCACGAAGAGCCTCCCCTCCTCGGCCTTGGCGCATCGGTCGGCGATCTCGAAGAGCCTGACGACGGAAGTCGGCTCATCATTCACGGACAGCTTCTCTCTCATCTTGATGTCAGAGACGCCCGTGGAGAACGCAGAGATGACCTCCTCGTTGGAGATCCTGGGAATCTTGTTCCTCATCTGGCTGAAGTGCTGGATGTATTAACGAAGCGTCTCGCCCTTGTACTGACGCACCGCCTTGAGATCATTCTTGGTGGCGGGGCGCTCATACGTGGGCATGATGTTGGCGACAAACTGACGGCACAAGTCCTTCCATGAAGTCACGGATTCGTGAGGAAGATTCATGAGCCAAGTTCGAGGAGCGTCCTTGAGGGTCATGGGGAACCAATTAGCCATCGCACGCTGATCTCCACGCGCGGCCTGGACGGCGACGACGTACAGCTGCAGGAACTCGACGGGGTTGGTGGTCCCATCGTACCACGTGCCGATGTCCGGCTTGAACTTTTCAGGCCAGACCACATAGCGTTGCTGGCGAACAAGAGCGAGGCACCCGGGGTTGTAGATCGGGTCCCCGGGGGTTTTGACGTTCTTGCCAGCCTCGCCGATGTCGTCGATGGCGCGGTCATGATTTTTGCGGCGGCGCTCAAGGGAGACGCATGCGTCTTCTAGAGCGCAATGGACGATTTGGCAGCTGGGCTCCCCGCGCGGCGAAGATGCGGCGCGGGAAGCCACCTTCTTGGCCTTGGCGGCCTTCCCATCTCCGGCGCCCAGGGCGCGGCGCCCCGTCCCCGGATCTGGTTCTCCCACGCCCTGGGCTCCTCCCTGGGCCAGGTCTTCGTTGGCGATGGCGACGAGCTCGGCGATTCGAGCGCGCCACCCCTCACGCCCGTCATCAGTGGGATGATAGCGCAGCAGCTCTTGCGCCATGGCGACAGCCTACGCAGGAGACAGCTGACTCCTAGAACGAGCGCGAGAAGCGGCGGTGGCGGTGAAGGAGAGCGAAGGCTCTGTACGCCCGGACGGGAGGTAGGTGGACTCCATGTCTTCCTCTTCTTCCTCCCCGGTCGAGGCGTCTCGACGACGGAAGATGGGCTCGGTCTGTCCCTGAACGGTGTTGCAGCGGTAAAGACGCTCGAGCCTTGCGTTGGCGTCGGCCATGTCGATGCAGATCTAGAAGAAATCGCACCACAGCCCCCTACCTGGCGCGCCAAATGTCGATGGATTTCGTGTCGCAAGAACACGGGGTACCACGCGACGGACCCAAGGATTCAAACGCAGGGGGCTGAACGTGGGAGATCTTGGATCGCAACGAAACACGGTGACGGAAGCCTCGAGACGTCGAACGCACAACGCACTGCAGAGAGGGAGACGCCGAGCTTTACCCAGGTAAAGCCCCTACTTCCTGCCTTCTTGTATTACGACGCGACACCTCGTGAGGAGTACAAGGTCTTGGTTACAGAGCTCCAACGGGCCGGAGGTAGAAGAACCAACTTAGACTAGCTAGGAGCCCCGAGAAGAAGATCGGATCCCCTCTAAGGGGTGGCCTCCCCCCTTTTATAGCAGCCTGGTCCTCCTTCCCCTTATCTTCTTGGGGAAGGGGTTGCCACACATGGCCGAGGAGGGAGGACAGCTGTCGACGTGGGTCTTCCATAGACGTAGTCTTCGTAGAGTAGTGGCGCCGGTCCACAGGAGTGGGTGGAGGAAGCTGACGTCCTCCTCTGGCGCCCTGCACCATCCACCCTATTTTTAGGGGGGTGGCCAACAACCACCGTGCGGCTTTATGCAGACATGGTGAAAGCTGGTCTCCTCCCCATTGGGGGTAGCGTGGATGGTACGTGGTCTTCTGCCCTTATCTTCTTGCTCAGCACGGAAACGTGCCGAGCTAACGTGGAAGTGGTCCTTCGCCTCACGAGGAATAGCTCGTGAGGAGGTCTTCTGGTACTTAGCCGTTGTGCCATCATTCCCCTCATGAGGCGCCTCCTCATGAGGGTCTTCTCCGCTGAGCCTTGGTCGTCGTTCCTCCCCTGGGCCGAAGTTGGGCTGTTGAAGGGGCCCAGGAGCAGGTGGACCGGGATACCCCGGTATCCAGAACACCGACAGTACTGAAGATGCTGCAGCTCATCTCAACAATTTAGTTGAGCTATGTGAGATGCAGAAATATAAGGATGTAGAAAGTGATATTCTTAAGCTCAAGTTGTTTCCTTTTTAATTGAGAGGAAAGGCTAAAGATTGGTTGCTATCTTTGACTAAGAATAGTATTGATTCATGGACTAAGTGTAAGGATGCTTTCATTGGTAGATATTATCCTCCTGCTAAAATTATATCTTTGCGTAGCAATATTATGAAGTTTAGCCAGTTTGATAATGAACATGTTGCTCAAGCTTGGGAAAGAATAAAATCTATGATCAAGAACTGTCCCACTCATGGACTGACTACTTCGATGATTGTCCAAACTTTTTATGCAGGACTGAATTTTTCTTCGAGGAACCTATTGGACTCAGCTGCTGGAGGCACTTTTATGTCCCTTACCTTGGGTGCCGCAACTAAGCTTCTCGACAATATGATGGTAAATTACTCTGAATGGCACACCGAGAGAGCTCCACAAGGTAAGAAAGTAAATTCTGTTGAGGAAACCTCTTCCTTGAGTGATAAGATTGATACCATTATGGCTATGCTTGCTAATGATAGAACTCATGTTGATCCTAATAATGTTCCTTTGGCCTCTTTGGTTGCTCAAGAAGAGCATGTTGATGTAAACTTCATTAGAAATAATAATTTCAACAACAATGCTTATAGGAACAATTTTGCTAGTAATAATTATAGGTCGTATCCTTCTACCAATGGTAATGGGTATGGTAACTCTTATGGTAATTCCTCCAACAACACTAGGGCCGCGCCCTCCGAGCTTGAGGTAATGCTCAAGGACTTCATCGGTAAGCAAAATGCTTTTAACAAGTCTGTTGAGGAAAAGTTAGGCAAAATTGATATTCTTGCTTCTAAAGTTGACAGCCTTGCTCATGATGTTGAACTTATGAAATTAGAAGTGTTTCCTAATGAGGTGAAAGAGAACAATCCTTTAGCTACTGCTAATGCTATTCAAGTTAGAATTGATGAAAATGTTAGATTGTTAGCAGAATTGCATGCTAGATGGGAGAGAGAGGATGAGATTGCTAGGAATATGAAAGTTTGTATTATTACTACCTCTAATGATGTTGTTCCAAATGCTATCAATCCTCTTACTTTGATTGGTGCAGAGAAAACTCCCACTCCTTGTGTTAAAAAGCCTAAAACTGCTAAAACTTTTTCTCAAAAGAGTGCTAAAATTTTTCGGAGTGTGGGAGATGATAGCTCTATTTCCTTTAATGATTTTGATGTTGATGGCTGCAATATATCTGAAGTTATTTTGTTCTTGCAAAAGCTTGCTTTGACTCCTAATGCTAGTTCTTTAAATGTTGCTTTTACTAAGAATATTACCAATGCTCTCATGAAAATTAGGGATGAAAAGTTGAAGCAAAAAAGCCTCTATTCCCAAGAAATTAGAAGATGGTTGGGAACCCATCATTGATATGCATGTTAATGGTTTTGATTGCCATGCTTTATGTGATCTAGGTGCTAGTATTTCTATCATGCCTAGAAAAATTTATGACATGCTTGATTTACCACCGCTTGAAAAGTGTTATTATGATGTTCCTATTGTTGATGTTGCTAAGAAGAAACCTTTGGGAAGAATTAATGATGTTCTTATTATAGCTAACAATAACCTTGTTCCCGTTGATTTTCTTATCATGGATGTTGAATGCAATGCTTCATGTCCTATTATTTTGGGAAGACCCTTTCTTCGAAATGTAGGTGCCATCATTGATATGAGGGAAGGCACTATCAAATATCAATTTCCACTCAAGAAAGGCATGGAACACTTCCCTAGAAAGAGAAATAAATTACTTTTTGACTCTATTCTTAGAGTAAATTATGAGCTTGATGCTTCATCACTTGATGTTACTTGATTCGCAATTTTCTGCGCCTAGCTCAAAGGCGTTAAAGAAAAGCACTCTTGGGAGATAACCCAATGTTTTATTTTCAGTTCTTTTTATTTTATTTGAGTCTTGGAAGTTATTACTACTGTAATGACCTCTCCTTATCATTTTTATTTCGTTTTTGTGCCAAGATAAGCCTCTAATTTGAGCGAGGTAAGATTTGAGGATGTTGCTGTCCTGAAAAAGTTTTCGGTGCTGCACCGTAAAAATTCGTGAAAATTCTCTGTCTATCTTTTGGACCTGCGATTTCTTGCGCATATGCCCTAGTTTATATCCAAACTTTCATTAGTTGAACACTTTTTGATTTGAGCAACAGAAAACCCTCTAAAAATTCGACCTTTGTCAGCTGTTCTGTTTTGACAGATTTCTGCCACTATTCGTTTTAGCCGCTTTATTGCTTTCTTTTTGAGTTCTTTTGATCACGGAACTTTTGGGGAATTTGCTACAGTAGTATATGCTTTATATGTGGTGGTTTTGGGTTGAAACCTGAAGCAAAAGAGGTTGATTCATTGTTATGCTTACACTAATGTTGCTAATAGATTTGTGTTTAGTTTTGTATGAAGGAAGTTTTCAAGTGTAGGGATTGGAGAATGATGAGATGAGTTGAAGAATGGACAAAAGCTCAAGCTTGGGGATGCCCATGCATCACCCCAAGAAATATCCAAGAAGTACAAGCGTCAAAGCTTGGGGATGCCCCCGAGGCACCCCTTCTTCATCGGCAAAAATCAGGTCACCTTTCAAGACACTATATTTTTATTGCTTCATGCACTATGCTTTTTTCTTAGAGCGTCAGTTTTTTTAGTTTTTAGTATTAGTTTAGTTTAGTTTGCTAAAATAAATGGTTGGACCCCAACAAATTCCTTTTGGAGAAGTTGCCTTTCTTTTCATTTGCCAAGAACACTCCGTTTTTCATTCTTATAATTTCAACGAGTGTTCCCTTTTTCTAGAACTGCATTTAGCTTTCGATTTTTGCCTTGATTTGCATTCAGATCTTCTTATATCTTTTTATCAAGGTGTATTTTTGCCTCTGGTCCATGTTGGTTTTCATCAAAAGAGTTGGATTAAAAAGTTTGAATGGTGTTGGAAAAGAGAAAAAGCTTTATGCTTTATTTGGGTTGACTTGGCTCATGTTCACACATGTTAGACTCATACAAAGTCGCCATAGCCTCTATGATCATTTAGTTTTTGATTTTTGATGCCATCTTATGCTTCTTTTAATGTTGCTTTGTCGCTTTGCATGATTATGGCCCTCGTTTTGTACTGAGTATGAGTTCTACTCGTGCATCCAACTCCTAAAAACCAAGTTTTGCCAAAGTGTCCACCATACATACCTATTAGCAATTTGCTATTCGAAAGTACATTTGACTTGCTTTTATCTATCCTTCAAATTAAACTCTTTTTGGTGTTATGCGAAAATTGGTCAGTAAAGCTCTCACGAACCGGATGGCACACTTTACTTTTCTCGTTTTAAAATTTTGACATTGTGGTCTCTTATGTTGAGTTGTTATGCTTGCAAGTTGTAAGTTGGGAATTAGCCCAGCCATGCCGTCATGGGGCAAGCTTTCAACATTGCACTTCTTATTTGAGTTGATATCGTGATCTTTTGTTTATGGATACTCACGGCGTGAAATGAATTGGGAATCTTGCGGGATCATGGAGTTTGTACATGTGTTAGAGAAACGCCTGGGCTGCCAATCTAAGCCATGCATAATTCATGGTGGAAATTTGCAGCATGCCCATAGTGGACATTCGACGACGCATCTCAAAATAAAAAGCTATACAAATAGTAAATAAAAGAGATATCGAGGTGTTGATTGTCTGCTTGCCCTGTCATTTTGATGTGGGCTTGTTCCATATCATCAGGCATGGAGGTACCCCGTTGGCGGTTCTCGATGATACGTGTATACTTAAAATGACAAGAGCTTGCTTTGGACTCTAAGTAAATGTAACAACCCAAATATTTGTAATCCACTTCCTATTAATTAAAGTGCCAAATTTTGGACCAAGATAAAATTTTGTCATTCATATTGCATGTATGCATAGATTTCTATTATTATGTCTTTTATGAGTTCACGTGTGTTATAAATTGTTGTGCAATAGTTAGTTAATTCTAACTTAACCAACAGAAGCATTAGAGAAGGATTATAAGAGCTAAAGAACCAGAAACAAAAGAAAGAAAGAAAAAGAGAAGAAAAAGTTGATCTAAGAAATATTATTGACTACCCTACTTTGGACACTTAGAATAAGAAATCTGTAACTCAAGTAAGGGTGTGGTCAGCTAGTTGAGCTTGACCAGGCTGCATACTAACTCAACCAAGAATTTTAAAACCAAAATTCAAATCAGAACCTAACTCAAACATCAGCCAAAGTTTGAATCTAAAACAGTGACCATACCCCAAAATTCGAATATGATTTCTGCAAAACCTCATCTCTTAGCTCCACAAAAATATATCTGGAATCCTTGTGAGGTATCTTGACAAACCACAGTGGCCGTTTTCGAAAATTTGAAATTTGAATTCTTGCGGGCATTTGATCGAACACCTGGTGGGCAAAAATCCGGAAAAATCGATTTCACTGTGACCAGCGCTGTTCCCGTTCGCTCGCACCCTGTAGCCATGCCTGTGGAATCCCCTTGGTCGAGCCCCAGCCCCCTCTGCCCCGACCCAGGCCGTGCGACATGGGAGGAGAAGGAAGAAGCTGCCCGGACCCCCTCTCTCTGTCCCTCTTCCCTCTGCACGATGCCGACCGTCGTGGCCTCGCCACCACCTACCCACAGTGCTCCGACGCTGCGACCAAGCCCCGCCAGCACGCCCCCAAGGCCGCCGCGCCCGGCATCGACGATGCACGTCGCCAGTCCCCCCTGCGTAGGCCACCTACTGGACACCCTCGCCCCCGGCCTCCTGGCCTATAAAAGCCCCCTCCGATCACACAGTTGAACTCACACCACTCCCAACGAGCTCCCAGACATCTTCTTTCCCTCCCGTTCGCCCTCATTCGCAGTAGCCCTCGACGCCGATGAGCTACTGGACGCGGGTGGCGCCACCGCGTTCGGCCGCCGTTGGACGAACGGACACCGGGAAGTGGAGGAGGAGTGCCGTCGGAGTCTTTTCTGCCCCGCGTCGTCAAGCTCTTCTTCCCCTACGCGCCTCGCCGTCGCCGTCGTCTTCCTCTCTACACGCCGGTGAGCTCCCGCCCTAGCCTGTGAACATGACGCAGACGCGCCGTTGGATTAGAATCCAACGGCCGCGTACCGATTCGGTGCGTTAAGTGACCTGACGGGTGGGCTCCACCTATCAGGTTTGAAATTAGAAAGGCCTCCCGCCCTGCGAAGCGTTATTTGGGCCGGCCCGTTTGGGTTTCTTCGGAAACAGCCCAGCTAGGTTAGGATTCGGTCCGAATCGTTTTTATTTATTTTCCCGCCTATTTTAAATAAGTTTCAGATATGATTTTCAAACTTTAATTCCAAGAGATTTAGAAATCCATTTTTAGCAAGTAAATATGCATTGGAAAGCTTAGGAAATTATCTAGCCTCTGAAACTAGTTAGAATCCAATTTGAGTTAGGGATTTAATTCAATAAGAATACTTTGACCATAGCCCTATTAATCTTAGGAAAATTCTAGAAAATTGTTTAAAACTCCTAAAATCTTGAAACTTGGTTTATGAGCTCACTAGTTAACTTGTCTACTGTTTAGCTCAACCTTAATCAACTAAAACCTTGTTAGTGCTATCAATTAAACTCTAATCCAATCCTAGTATGTAGCATAAAATGATAGATCTCTAATATACACTTAGATTGGTTTTTCCCTAAATACCAATTTAATTAATTAATCTCTCCCCACTTGAACTAGCCCTAATAACCCTAGTTTCATACCAATGCTCAGAAAGTAAACAACATATGGCACTTGGTAGAAAAATCTAACCTACACACTTAATGAACACTTGGAAGAAACCTTGCAACCCAACTCAATAAAATCCAACATGAATGCTATTGTTTGAAAACAAGTATGTGTGTTGGGAGTGTTGTTAGCATTGTGTAGTGATTGTGTGCCTTGTGCTTATTCGTTATTAGACGCTAGTGCTGCTGAGGAGGATATTGAGGGGGAATTTTATCAAGAAGAAGAAGACTACCCCGGACACTTTGCCAACCAAGGCAAGCCATCTTTTGAATCATACTCCAAATGCCTAGTCTTACTATTGCATTCTACTTGTTTTAAGTAAATTGCATGATTGAATTGCTAGAGTAGAATGATAGATGTGTAGTGATATCTTGCTTAGCAAGAACATCAAGCTGAGTTTATCCAACCCTATTTAGTGGTATCATTACTCAATGTAGTGGCTTAGTCGCTAATAAAATTGAGGCCATCTCTAAGTGGAACCCTATTTGAAATGGGTAACTTGAACTTGAAAACTTGAATTGGAGATTTCTCCTACATGATGGTTTTATGAAGAAAATTAATCTTGACTAAGGACTATGGAATATATTTGCTAAATGATAATAAGTGATGTACCATGTGAGCCAACCATTACCGTACGACCACACTACCCCTAAATGGGAAGGGGCTTAGTCCGTAGCTTGTTCACCCTAGTATGGGAGACCTTGTATCATCCTTTATAGAAGTGCACCGTGTGCGGGTACTTCCGAACCGGGTGGAAATTTCCATTCATACAGCATCCTGTAGCGGGCAAAACTAGAGACGCTGGAACGGAGATGTCCGTGTCTTGGGCTCTAGGAAAGGATCCTATACTAGAGTGAGCAAGTGAAAGAGTTTGTTTGATTATCTGAACCTCGCATACTTTGTGTATGACGATCTTGTGGGTAAAGTGTACCCCTATGCAGAGGTTTCAAAACTATTCGAATAGCCGCGTCCGCGGTTATGGACAGTTGGCAAGCTGTACTTGACTTTTGTCAAGAATGTTAACAACTTATGGCGAACTTGGTGAATGACTTGACTTGACATTGATGTTGACACACTTGAAGTTCCTCTTTAGTTTGACTTAGAGAATTAAAATCTTCTACTCTACTAGTGAACCTTCTTGGGAAATAAAACTAGCTTTTGCAAATAAACTTAGTGCTTAGTTCACCCTATCAACCTTGCATATCTACTTCATCATTTCCTTTATAAGATGGTTTGCGAGTGCATCCAATGTACTCATGGTTGTGTCCCTGGCTATCAACTTGGCCAGACTATGGGGAAGAGTATCCGGAGGAAGGTTATGAAGAAGAGTATCAGAACTAAGATCGTCTCCTGAGTCGCCATTGCCTGTAGGGTGAAGGCATGGACCCGAAGACGTTATTTCCGCTGCTATATTGTGTTGTAATATGAACTTGGTCACTATGACCATTTGTATTTGAACTATTCGTATTGTAATGTCTATGGAACTGGTTACCAACTATGTTATGTGTATCACAACAATGATTCTGGGATTGTGGTGGAATACATAACGGGCACTTCGAATTTGTTGTAAATTCAGGGGTGTCACAAGTTGGTATCAGAGCCTAGGCTGACCATAGGAGACCTTAGTTAGAATGGGCGTTAAATGAAACCTTTATAAAAGCAAAGATATAAGTAATGGTTTAAAATTTCTTAGTCTTTTCCTCTCTATTTACAAAGCTTGGTACATGCTTCAGTTTTTGCCTACTTAAAATTTTGCACACTTGAGTTGGTCACTAACTTAATCCAATCTAAAAAAATTGTAGATGGCCCCGGTGTTCACTGAGTAGTACCAGTTGGGCCATGGTGGCAGCCTTTGTTTCGAGCGCGACCTCACCACCCTGACCTTGTTCCTGGATCGTCTGTATCCGGAGTTCAAGGGAGCCGTGCTCAATGAGCACCCGGATGGAGAGCTACGGTGGCTTATCAGGGCGAGTTGCCGTGGCAAGAAGGGAGATCTAAGTTCTCCAAGGATCAAGTTTGAGCTTGTGGAGAACACTTGGGCCGATGGTTTGGTCTGAGGTATGCAGGAGATGCATGCCCGCTTGTGCGGACTGCATGTGGAGGAGGTCCAAGGGGAGCGCTTTAGGAACTTTTCTCGGCGTGATGCGGATGGGCGTCCCGCAAACATGCCAGGGCAAAATGAGCCGAGTACCTATATCGATCACATGGACTTCTTGCTGTACTCCACTCAGCAGGAGGCAGATCGTGCCCGTACCAAGGCCAACCTTGAGCACTTCGCCCTTGTGGAGGCGAGAAGCACTATCAGGATCCTTGCTAGGGATCGCAAGAGTCTTCGCCGCCAGTGCGATGAGAGGGATCAGACCATTGAGGAGTTGAAGGCTAATGTGGCTGAGCTGACGGAGTACATTGAGGATCTAGAGAGCCACCTTGGTGAGGAGGAAGGCATTGATCTCCGCAAGGAGGATAATGCCCTCATTAGTGACGAGGATGACTTCATGGAGGACCTTGATGGTCAGGAGAATGATGAGGATGCTGGGTTCATTGAGGATGATGAGGAGGAAGACCCCGAGGAGCCCGGTGTTTAGATTGGAGATCCCCGTGTTATCTAGTTATGAGTTTACTTTAAGTCACTTCGTGTAGGTGTGAGTTGTATCCCCCTCTCTAGTAGACGAGTCGCAATGGTTTGATGTAAACCATTTGTAATTTGTGAACTCGTATGTATGGTTTGTTTGATGCTTGTTGAATGAAATATGAATTTGGCCCTTAAGGCCTTAGTAAGACAAAAATTGCATCATCTATGTTACATTTAAATCTTAGCAATTAGTTTTTTCCCTCTTGTCTTACACACGTTATCTTCAGATGCCGCGAGTACCCCCACCTCCGAACCCGGAAGTAGCACAACTGCTAAGGTTGATCATGGAAGACCGGGAAGCAGCCCGAGCTGAGCGCCAAGCTAACTTGGCCACTCTTCAGCAACTAACCCAGATGGCAATGAACCACAACAATGGCCATGGTGAAGGAGAAAACAATGGCCATGGTGATCACCGATCCAAGTTAAGGAGTTTCCAAAACACCAACCCACCTATGTTCACTAAGTCTGAAGAACCCTTAGATGCTGATGACTGGCTTCGCACTATGGAGAACAATTTGGCAGTCGCCGAAGTTGGTGAAAATGAGAAGGTTTTGTACACCACCCACTATCTTGCTGGGGCCGCAAGAGCTTGGTGGGACAACACTCGTGCAATGCAAGCCCAAGGGTATGTGATGCCGTGGGAAGAGTTCAAGAGCAAGTTCAGCAAAGCCCATGTTCCTTTGGGATTAGTTAAGAGGATGAGAGATGAGTTCAGAAATCTGAAACAAGGTTCCCTATCTGTGGTTGACTACCGTGACAAGTTCCTTACCTTGTCTAGGTGACGAGGGTTAACTCGACAAATGTCCTAGATGAAGGACTTAGGATCGGGGAGATAGGGCGTCGGATGAACTCGAAGGTAAAGTTAGTCGAAATAGGTGTGTATCAAAAGTAAACTTCGGTATTCAACCTGGCTTGCTTTCAATCTGCCCTACACCGTCCCCTCCTGACCCCTATATATAGGTGGCCAGGTCTCGAGGATCGGGTAGGGTTCGACACAGATTACAAATATCGACATACGGTATTAACTCGTATTCGACTATCATTACAATTGGGCCTAGCTTATCGGGCCTCAGGGGTACTCAACTAATGGGCTCTATTAACTATACCCTTGTCAGTAGCCCCTGAGATTCTACCAGAATTGCAGATTCGGGTTGAATCTCTAATCTTCAAATCTTCGACTTGATCAGTTCTTTGACTTTATCTTCCAATCTTCGACTTGGTCTTTTGACTTATACTGATGATAATTTGCTCGCAAGGGGTCTCGATGAACAAGCCTGACAACTCTGACGGATCAAGAGGTCAGTTAACTGCCGGAACAGATACTTGTCACCTACTTCAAATTCAATCCCCTTGGACTTCAATTCGGGATACCGGTCAAACTCACTCTTTTGCCTCATTTAGGACTTACAAAAAATGAGTCCCAGTGGTTCTCAGGGTACCCAGTGCGTCCACCAGGATTTTCTTCGCGTCGTAGACACGGATACATACCAGCAGAGCGCATCCATGTGCGTATACTAGGCCACACAGGACGGATCCCGGGGTCTTACCTTCGCGATAAATCACGGCATTCGAGTTTCGTTGCGATAACGCAACCCGAGAATCTCATGTCGCAGTCAAAGTTTGACTGAAAATATTCGGGTTTCTACAACCATAAAACTCGCTCCCGATGGGAGTAACTTCTCTTTAATTTGTCGACTACGTAGTCGAAGATTTTTGTATGCTTATCCTTCTGCAATTTCAATATTGACTATTTCATCTCTATCGGGTGCGCGCTCAGTGCTCCCGATGGGAGTAGCCCCCGAGGCTATGTTTGGCAACTTTGTAGTCAAGCATAGGCTCAATAGTTCAGCTCTTCTGTGGACCTTTTACTATTTGACGAGCCCCCGAGTCCAAGTTGAGGTTTCCATATCGCGCGATCATAGCCTCCTGTCTTGTTTTTCTTCATTGATATTATCGTCTGCTCTACGCAGAATTTAACTCCTACTTAAAATTTGTTTGTGGGCTGCGCCGTAGTACGGGGGCCCAATAATACGCGCTTATAAATAAAGCATTATCTGTTAAGGGAAAAAACCCTAATCAGATCCTTTCCTCCGCCGCATCATCTTCTGTCCTCCATCTAGGGTTTTTCTGAGGTTTCTCTCTCGCACCCATGGCAGATGCTGCAGGCTCCCGTCTGAACCTTGGTTCCCCGGCAGCACCACGAGGTCGGGGTCGTCCTCGTGGTAGCAAGAACAAGAACACCGCGCCGGCCGCCGCAGGGACTTCGTCAGATGCTCCAGCTAAGCGCCGTCCCGGCCGCCCACCTGGTAGTAAGAACAAACCCAAAGTGACTAACGTCACTCCAGGTCTAATCGCTCCTCCATCTGCTGCTCCAGCTGCTGCTTCTGCACCTCCCCGTATCTTTTCTTTCCTTTGCATTGCCATGGCGCAGTGCCGTGAAATTCAGTGCTTGCCGCTAGACTTCACGAAGTTTATGGATGGCCGCGAACTGCGAGAGGCGGTTCTTCGTGAACAGTCTGGCGGTGGCATCCCCTATGAGGTGGAGGTGTGGTATGACGGCGACGGCGAGCAGTACTTCAGAGGTGGCTGGTCGCAATTTGCTGAGGACCACGATATCCATCAAGGCTTCATCATGGCCTTCGACTTCCACGTCGGTACGTCGAAGTTTGACGTGAAGATCTACAATGGTACTCTTTGCTAGAAGAAGTATGAAGCTTGAAGCCCTCTTTTATTAGGATCTGTTATCCATGTAATTTCGTTTGACAATGTCCTTCCTGCAATGATATTTGCAATGAATATTCGTACTTTATGTTTGATATCGTTTACTAGTACCATGAGAACAAGTCATGTTCTGAGATATGCTTTCCATATGTCGGGTTCTTTGCGAACCAATAAATGTAAGGATGATATCGGGTTCTTTTTATGAACCAAATTCTCTCTATATTTATCGGATTGTGTAAACAACCTTAAAGGAAAACCCCTTCAACTTGTCATAACGATTTTTCCATGCGACCCAGGGGTTGAAGCCCCCGAGCGGAGAAGTAACACGAGAATCGTACAATTTTGTCGAGTACAACCCAAAGGACCCGACCTGTGGCCTCATGTTCTGGGTCCAGAAGGTTAACTCGAATATATTGATATCTCTATACTTAGTCTACGCGTAAAAACGTCGTAGCTGTTCTGCATTCCACGGGTTGCTTTCGTCCTTCCCGGTCTTCTTATCTTGTAGTCTATATGCTCCTCCTGGTATTACTTCCGTGACGATGTAAGGTCCCACCCAAGGGGACTCCAATTTGCCATGGCTGTCTTGCCTAAGTCGCAAAACAAGATCTCCCACCACGAAGGATCGTGGACGAACTCAACTACTATGGTAGTTTCGTAGACTTTGTTGATATTGCATAGCCCTTTCTAATGCTTTGTCTCTTGCTTCATCTAGCGCATCGACGTCGTCTTGTAATGCTTCTGTTGATGTCACCTCGTCATATGCTGTTACTCTTGGAGCTTCGTGTGTAACTTCGACTGGAAGCACGGCTTCTGCGCCATGGACCAGGAAAAAAGGAGTTTCTTGAGTTGCTGCATTGGGCGTAGTTCTTAAGCTCCAAAGAACGGAGGGCAATTCTTCTACCCAAGCGCTCTTGGCTTTCTCGAGAGGTGCTAAAAGCCTCTTTTTTATTCCACTACTTATCAGGCCATTAGCTTTTTCGACTTGCCCGTTTGTCTTCGGGTGTGCCACAGATGCGAATTTAAGCTTGATTCCCAATCCTTCGCAATAACTTCTGAATTCTTTTGAAGTAAAATTTGTCCCGTTATCTGTGATGATGCTATGTGGTACACTAAAACGAAAAACTATCGACTTGATGAAACTGATTGCTGCTGTAGAGTCTTGAGTTGTTACTGGGGCCGCTTCCACCCATTTGGTGAATTTGTCGACTGCCACCAGCATATAGACATGCCCTCCTGGCCAAGATTTGTGCAACTTTCCCACCATGTCGAGTCCCCATTGTGCGAAGGGCCAAGATAATGGTATTGTTTGTAGCTCCGCTGCTGGTGCATGTGGTCTGGATGCAAACCTTTGACATGCTTCACACTTTCGAACTATATCTTTCGCGTCTTCGATGGCTGTTAGCCAATAGAATCCCGCTCGAAAAGCTTTTGCCGCTATGGCTCTGCTGCTGGCGTGATGGCCACATACTCCGCCGTGTATGTCTTTCAATATTGTTTGCCCTTCTTGGGGTGTGACACAGCGTTGTAAAACGCCTGTAATACTTCTCTTGTATAGTTTTCCTTCAATCACGACAAACGCTTTTGCTCTTCGAGTTATCCTTTTAGCCTCCACTGCATCTTCTGGTAGCTTTTTATTTATCATGTACGCAAGATATGGCTGCATCCATGTTTCTTCTATCATCATGACCTCCTCTGGCTCTGTCATAGCCCCCGAGCCTGCCATGGTAGTCGAACTTTTAGCACTTTTTATTGATCTTTCCGCTATTTCTTCCCAAAATACTCCAGATGGTACAGGTAAGCATTGTGATCCAATATTTGCTAAAGTGTCGGCTTCTTCATTGCTGTTCCTGCTGACGTGAGAGACTTTGCATCCATCGAACGTTCCTTCTAGATAATGGTACAGATTCTTGTAGGCCATCATGTTGTCATTGATTGTGTCACACCTGTTCATAACTTGCTGGACAACAAGGTTAGAGTCTCCAAATATCTTTAGGCGAGTTGCTCCACAAGCTTTAGCCATCTTCATTCCATGCAACAAGGCCTCATACTCCGCTTCATTGTTAGAAGCCTGCGGGAAGCTCATCCTTAAGACATACTTTAATTTGTCGCCATGAGGCGATATTAATACTACTCCTGCGCCTGCTCCTTGGACTCGCTTTGAACCATCGAAGTACATTGTCCAAGTACTCGATAAATCTGGTGGTCCCGTGCTTTGCAACTCGAGCCACTCTGCAGTAAAATCTGGCAAAATTTGCGACTTGATCGCCTTCCTTTTTTCGTACGTGATGTCCATGGGAGATAACTCGATTCCCCACAAAGAGACACGGCCTGTTGCCAAAGGGTTGTTTAATATGTTCGATAGTGGCGCTTCATTTACCACTATAATTGGGTGCACAGTAAAATACTGTCGTAATTTTCATGCAGTGGTGAAGACACTGTACGCCAGTTTCTGATAATGCGGGTACCTCTGTTTGGTTGGAGATAACACTTCACTGATGAAATATACCGGTCTCTGGACGCCATGAGCTTTGCCTTCTTCACTTCTTTCGACTACTAGAACTGTACTTACCACCTGATGGGTTGCAGCGATGTACAGTAGTAATGGCTCTTTTTCTTTAGGTGCGACCAGCACTGGCGGCGTGGAGAGCACTTTTTTCAATTGCGCAAACGCTGCGTCTGCTTCTTCTGTCCACTCAAATTTGTCGTCTGATTTCTTCATAAGTGCATAAAAAGGAAGCGCCTTCTCCCCTAGTCGAGCAACGAAACGACTTAATGCCGCGACTCGTCCTGCTAATTTCTGCACATCGTGGAGTTTCGTGGGTTTCCCCATTGTTAGAATTGCTTGAATTTTCTCTGGATTTGCCTCTATTCCTCGCGCTGATACCAAGAATCCCAAAAGTTGCCCTGCTGAAACTCCGAAGGAACACTTTGTCGGGTTCAACTTGAGCTTGAACTTGTTCAGGTTGTCGAAGGTTTCTGCCAAGTCGCTGATTAGAGATTTCTCCTCTCTTGTGGTGATGACTACATCGTCAATGTAGACTTGTATGTTGCGCCCTATTTGGCTTCCAAGACAATTTTGCATCATCCTTTGATAAGTCGCCCCTGCATTTTTTAGGCCGAATGGCATCACTTGGTAGCAAAACACCCCATACGGTGTGATGAAGGCCGTTTTTTCTTCGTCCTCTTTCCTCAGCTTGATCTGGTTATAGCCAGAATATGCATCCAAAAAGGAAAGCCTTGCACAGCCTGCTGTTGAATCGATTATTTGATCGATGCGGGGTAAGGGGAAGGGATCCTTTGGACAGTGCTTATTGAGGGACGTGTAGTCGACACATACTCTTTGTACGTCTGTGTTCTTCTTGGGTACTATTACTGGGTTCGACACCCAACTCGAAGTTTTGATTTCTCTGATAAATCTAGCACTTTCTAATCTGTGCAATTCTGACGCTATTGCTTTCCTCTTGGGTTCATCAAATCGCCGCAGTGGTTGCTTTACTGGTTTCGCCTTGGGATCTACATTTAGTGCGTGCTCGACGAGTTCCCTGGGAACCCCTGGCATGTCCGATGGACACCAGGCGAAGATTTCCCAGCGCTCACGGAGGAACTCGACGAGCGCGCCTTCCTATGCGGGATCCAAGTTGACCGCAATTGATGTCGTCTTGTTTGGGTCCGTAGGATGGACCTGTATTTTCTTTGAATCCTGCGTTGTGTCGAAAGCCTTATCTGGCAGGGATCGTCCAACGTCGGGTAGCACGTTATGATCTGTTTCTCCTTTTAACCTCTCGTATTCCGCTGTCATGCCGAAGGTTTGTGCCATCTTGTTGAATTCTCTGTCGCATGTGTTGGCTACTTCAAAGCTCCCTTGTACTATGATTGTTCCTTTGGGCCCTGGGATTTTTAACGTGAGATACGCGTAATGCGGTACTGCCATGAATTTTGCAAATGCTGGGCGCCCCAGGATTGCATGATATTGTGACGGCCAATCCATAACTTCGAACTCCAGTTTCTCTCTTCTATAGTTTTCGCTGCTACCAAAGCAGACGTCGAGTTCTATTCTTCCCAAAGGGTAGTTTGCTGCTCCTGGTACTATCCCGTGGAAAGAGCAATCTGTTGGCTTTAGACTCGTCGGTGATATGCACATAGCCTTTAGTGTTCTAGCATATATTAAGTTTATGCCGCTCCCTGCATCCATGAACACTCTTCCGATGTCGTATCCTCCTATTTGCGCTTTTAGAACCATAGGCGAATGGCCCGGCCTAGGAACTTTCCGTGGGTGATCCGCTCTACTGAACTTGACTGGTTGCTCTGACCATCGTAGATAATCTGTGGTAGCTGGTGGTGATGATATTGCTAGGTTCACTTGCCTGGATATGCTCTTTTGCTCTTTTTTCGACTTAGGCACTGGTTGAATCATGGCCGATATGTATACTTGCGACTCTAGGTGCTTTGATAATCTTTGAGTTTGATATCCTTGGCTTCTACGTTTTCCTTCTTGGCTCGAGCCCATGGCACCTTGCAACCGTAGGAATGTTCGACAGTCCTTCATCTGGTGATTTGAGACCCTTTTCCCGTCGAGGTACGCGTAGTGGATTCGACAAGGTCCGTATAGCATATCCTCAGCCGAAGGACCAGAGTATCTTGATTTTTCTGTCCCTTTTGCCTGAAACCTCCTACTTTCGTACCCTTCCTCTTCTTCTAGTACATAACCTGCGGCTACCTGATTTCGCCTTCCTTGGTTACCCCCGCTGCGGTATCGTCTTCTCTATCGACTTGTTCTGTCGACTTCTAGCGAACGTCCTCTTTTATTGTTATACGCGTCCTCTCCATCAGCAAATTTGTTGGCTTGTTCCATTAGCTCAGCTACTGTCGTAGGTCTTGTTCTTCCTATTTCTTCCACAAGGTCTGAGCGACGAAGTCCTTCCGAAAAAGCGTCTATCGCTCGTTCGTCGGAGACGTCCTCTGCTGAGTTTTTAATTATACTCCAGCATTGTATATAAGAACGTAGCGTTTCGCCTTTCCTTTGCACACATGCTTTAACTTCTTCCAGTGATGCTGGGCGTTTGTAGGTGGAACGAAAATTTCTTGCGAATTGACTTTCGAGTTCCCCCCAGCTTCCAATGGATTCGTCGGGTAGGGTGTTCAACCAAGACCGGGCAGCGCCGGTGAGGTGTAGCTGCAAACTTTGCATTGCAGTCGCCTTTGTTCCTCCTAATATCTGTACTGCTTGTAGATAATCTGATAGCCACAATGTGGGTTCCTGCGATCCGTCGTACTTGCTCTGATCATGAGGTAATTTAAATCCTTTGGGTACTCGCGTTTTGCGAACCCTACGGGTAAAGCATAACGCACCCATATCTTTATCATCGTCTTCGTAATTTTCTTCCCTCCAAGCATGCCGCGATTTATCTACTCGAGCTTGTGCTATTATACCTCTTGCATCCTCCTTCCTTTTCTGTCGCTTTCTCTCTTCTGATGATTCACTATAGTCATCGCTTGAGTACTTGTACCTGAACTTCTCCTTGCCGCTTCCCTTGTAACTTGTCGACTTCAACTCTGGGGCTTGCTCCCTGATTTTACCTTCTACTATTCCGAGGCTTCGTATCGCGGCTCGGTGCATATCTTCTCGCGAGTCCCCATGCTCTGGTCTTGTGGCTAGTAAATACGCTTGTGCTGCTGCCAATGCCGCCTCTGGCGTTTTTTGTATCAGGTCATCTTCCTCCTCTTCTAGCTGTGGGGTGGGGCTCCTCGAATACCCCTCTTCTCTGTCGCGTGCTGTTACCCCCCTTCTGTGTTTTGGATCTCCACGCCTCTCTCTGCTATATTCTGAGTCTTCACTATAGTCTTCCCCGTATTCTTCCCTTGATATGCTGTTGTTGTCTTGAAACATCATGTCTCTTTCCTCCCTTAGTTTCTTCTTGTGTTGGTATAGTGCATACTGATATCTCATGAGAACTTCTCTTCGCGATCCCTCGGATACTTCTGTACCATGATTAATGGCTGATGTAATCATCCTCCATTCACTAGCCGAGACATGGACTTTCTCTTTTTCCTTTTTGTTGTGATTTTTCACTTTGTCGACTTGCCTGTCGAACTTTTTGCTTCCTTCGCTGTTATTTCCATCCTCTGCTTCAGTGATAATAATGCATAGCTGATGTACTTTGGAGACGCCGCTGCTTCCTATGGCGAAGTCCCTTGCGTTGTTGTGCGTCTGGCACGCTTTTTCTTCTGAGTCGAATTTTTCCTGAATTTCGTCGCTTTCTGTGAGTAATGCTTTTTCTAAGCTGACCGGCGAGTTTACCTCGCTGGAAGAGCCTTCTGATGATTCCAGTGCTTCCTTTGTTTCGGGCTTGCTTGCCGATGGATCTTAATCTTGTTTTGTCGGATCCGAAAGGCGAGAGGAACCCGACGGCCCGATGAAGATGCTCAAACTTCCAATTGTTAGTTCCACCTCTTGACTTCCGTCGACTTCTGGACTGCTGTTGGCTAAAAGCGAAAAAGTCGTCGAATTCATGGTTCCAACGCCCAGCATCCCCACGGTCGGCGCCAATTGACGAGGGTTAACTCGACAAATGTCCTAGATGAAGGACTTAGGATCGGGGAGATAGGGCGTCGGATGAACTCGAAGGTAAAGTTAGTCGAAATAGGTGTGTATTGAAAGTAAACTTGGGTATTCAACCTGGCTTGCTTTCAATCTGCCCTACACCGTCCCCTCCTGACCCCTATATATAGGTGGCCAGGTCTCGAGGATCGGGTAGGGTTCGACACAGATTACAAATATCGACATACGGTATTAACTCGTATTCGACTATCATTACAATTGGGCCTAGCTTATCGGGCCTCAGGGGTACTCAACTAACGGGCTCTATTAACTATACCCTTGTCACTAGGTATGCCCCAGATGACACCAACACCAATGAG
This sequence comes from Dactylis glomerata, assembly GCA_007115705.1. Classification (NCBI taxonomy): domain Eukaryota; kingdom Viridiplantae; phylum Streptophyta; class Magnoliopsida; order Poales; family Poaceae; genus Dactylis; species Dactylis glomerata. Next base: position 27,915 of record QXEO01001041.1, read on the forward strand.
AAGAAGCAAGAGAGGTTTCTGAATGGACTTCATGATGAGATGCAATGTGTCTTGGTCAGCATTCCCTTTGCAGACCTGGAGTCATTGGTGACTCTGCCATTCAGATGGAAGGCAAACTCAAGCAAGCTGCCGAGAACCGCAAGCGCCGTATGATGTATCAAGGCAACTCAAGCAACTCGCAGAAGCCAAGGGGAAATCCACCTATTGGTTTTGCCCCTAGACCTATGAGGCCATCTGCACCTGCTCCACGTCCCAACTTTCCCAGCCGTCCGACCGGCAACAACTTCAACCGTGCACCTCCAAGACCTAATGGCAACAACTTCAACCCCAATACTCCAAGGCCGAATGGCGCACCTGCGCTGCCCAAGTCTGGTGACAAGTCTGGTGTTACCTGTTATGAGTGCGGAATCAAGGGGCACTACTCGAATGAATGCCCTAAGAAGCTGAATGATGCATCCAAGACCACCGCTCCTGCTCAGCAACAACGCCGTGTTGGAAATGGCAAGAATTATCCACCAAGGAACCAGCCTCACCCTCGAGGCCGTCTGAATCACATGAATGTTGAAGAAGCTCAGGAAGCAACCGACGTTGTGCTTGGTATGTTCCCTGTTAATTTAGTTCCTGCAAGAGTTCTGTTTGATTCTGGAGCTTCACATTCGTTTGTTACCCAGTTATTCGTTGATAAAAGTGGACTTCAACAAACACCCCTGAAAAATACCATGTCTATGCAAATACCTGGGTCAATAACAAAGGCTAGTTGGACCTGCTTGGCAGTGCCCATCGAAATCCATGGGATATCATTCTTAGCCAGTTTGATTGTGTTAGGAACCAAGGGATTGGAAGTAGTCTTAGGTATGGATTGGATGTCTCAACATCAAGGAATTATAGATTGTGCCAAAAAGACCATCACTATGAGGAGTAGCAATGGAATTGTAGTAAAGCATGTGTCAGTTAAACCACCCCAAATCACCAGATGTCATAAGAGTATCTCAGGGCCAACGCTGGAGCAAGTTCCCATCGTCTGTGAATACCCGGATGTTTTTCCCGATGAGCTACCCGGAATGCCACCGGATCGGGATATTGAGTTTATCATTGAGCTTATCCCCAGAACTGGATCATAGCCCAACGACCCTATCGTATGAACCCAGCTGAACTAGTGGAGTTAAAGAAGCAATTGGATGACCTTTTGAGTAAGGGATTGATTTAGCCAAGTTCATCTGCTTGGAGATCACCCGTCTTGTTTGTGGATAAAAGTGACGGTTCCAGCCGATTGTGCGCTGATTACCGCAAGCTAAATGATGTTACCATCAAGAATAAGTATCCTCTCCCAAAGATTGATGATCTGTTTGACCAATTGACTGGAGCTCAAGTCTTCTCAAAGATAGACCTTAGAACTGGATACCATCAACTGAAGATCCGTGCAACTGATATACCTAAAACCGCCTTCACTACCCGATACGGATTGTATGAGTACACCGTAATGTCCTTTGGATTAACCAATGCCCCTGCCTATTTCATGAATCTCATGAATAAGGTTTTCATGGAGTTCTTGGATAAGTTTGTTGTTGTCTTCATTGATGACATTCTTATTTACTCCAAGTCTGAAGAAGAGCATGCAATCCATCTGAGATTAATCTTAGAGACTCTGAGAGAGCATCAGCTTTACGCCAAGTTTAGTAAGTGTGAGTTTTGGTTGAAGGAAGTTGGATTCTTAGGACATGTATTATCAGCTGGAGGAATATCAGTAGACCCAAAGAAGATCAAATCCGTCATGGAATGGGAAGCCCCTACCACTCAAACTGAAGTTAGAGGTTTTCTCGGATTAGCAGGATATTACCGTAAATTTGTTGAAGGATTTTCAAGCATTGCCAGACCCATGACCCAACTGTTAAAGAAGGACAAGAAGTTTGAATGGACCCCTAAGTGTGAAGAAAGTTTTCAAGAGCTCAAGAAGCGATTGGTGACCGCCCCCGTCCTAACCATGCCCGATATCACCAAGAACTTTGATGTCTTTTGTGACGCCTCAAAACTTGGACTTGGTTGTGTGCTAATGCAAGAAGGCAAGGTCATAGCTTACCTCTCCCGGTAGCTTCGACCTCATGAAGAAAACTACCCAACCCATGATCTGGAGTTAGCTGCCGTAGTTCTAGCTTTGAAGACTTGGAGGCATTATCTTATGGGTAACCGTTGCGAGATATACACCGACCACAAGAGTTTGAAGTATATTTTCACCCAGAAGGAGTTGAACATGAGGCAAAGAAGATGGATAGAGTTGATCAAGGATTACGATCTGGAAATTCATTATCACCCCGGTAAGGCCAACGTAGTGGCCGATGCATTGAGTAGAAATCCATGCACCTTGAATATGATGATCAAAGAGGAGCAACCCATGTTGCACCAAGAGTTTGAAAAGTTTGGATTGGAACTAGTTAGTCAAGGATTCTTAGCCAACCTTGAGTTTCAACCCACCTTGATGAGCCAAATCAAAGAAGCCCAGAAGGAAAACGAGAGTATTGACGGAATTAAGCGTAGAATTAGCTCCGGCAAGGTGCCAGGATTTGAGGAAGATGATCAAGGAATTCTCTGGTATAAAGGACGTATTTGTGTGCCTGCTGATTCAGAACTGAAGGAAGTCATTATGAGGGAAGCCCATGAGACACCTTACTCCATCCACCCTGGTGGAACCAAGATGTATCAAGATTTAAACGAACAATTTTGGTGGCATGGGATGACGCGTGAGATTGCATCGTTCATATCCAAGTGTGACATTTGTCAAAGAGTCAAGGCTGAACATCAACGTCCTGCGGGATTGCTGCAACCTTTGCAAGTTCCGGAATAGAAGTGGGAATCTGTTGGAATGGATTTCATCACTGGATTTCCAAGGTCTAGCCGTGGAAATGACTCTATCTGGGTCATTGTGGATAGACAGACCAAAGTGGCCCACTTTATTCCAGTCAAGAGTACTTATACCTCAGGACAGCTGGCAGTTCTTTATCTATCCAAAATTGTTAGTTTGCATGGAGTCCCTAAAACCATAGTTTCTGATCGAGGAACCCAATTCACCTCGAGATTTTGGAGAAGTTTGCATCAAGCCTTGGGAACCAAACTAGCCTTTAGCAGAGCTTACCACCCTCGGACTGATGGTCAGACTGAAAGAGTAAATCAAATACTTGAATATATGTTGAGAGCCTGTGTTCTAGCCTATGGAGCTAAGTGGGAAGATTGTCTGCCTTTCGCGGAATTTTCCTACAACAACAGTTATCAAGCCAGTTTGCAAATGGCCCCATTTGAAGCTTTATATGGAAGAAAGTGTCATACCCCTTTGAATTGGTCTAAAACCGGAGACAGTAAGATATTTGGACCGGATATTCTGCAAGAGGCTGAAGAGAAGGTTCGCATGATTCGTGATTACCTCAAGGCAGCCCAATCTAGACAGAAGAGTTATGCCGACAAGAGACGGAGATAACTGACCTTCAAGATTGGAGATTTTGTTTATCTTAGGGTATCACCTCTCAAGGGAATGCAGAGATTCCAAGTAAAAGGAAAGCTTGCACCAAGGTATATTGGACCCTTCAAGATACTAGGCCGCAGAGGAGAAGAGTCTTATCAGTTGGAAATTCCCCCTGAATTGTCCGAAGTGCATGATGTTTTTCACGTGTCCTTACTTCGGAAATGTCTTGAAGTTCCGGAGAAGCCAGAAATCTTCAAAAATATTGATCACTGTTCTGTGGACATCAACAAGGATTTGACCTATCGTGAGGTGCCTATCCATATCCTTGAGGAAGCATATCGAACCACTCGAACCCGAAGCATCAAGTTTCTGAAAGTTCAGTGGAGCAATCACACAGAAGATGAAGCCACTTGGGAACGAGAAGATTACCTTCAAAAAGAATTTCCCAATCTTTTCAGTCCATAGTTAGTGAATCTCGAGGACGAGATTCTTTCTAAGGGGGGAAGATTGTAACAACCCAAATATTTGTAATCCACTTCCTATTAATTAAAGTGCCAAATTTTGGACCAAGATAAAATTTTGTCATTCATATTGCATGTATGCATAGATTTCTATTATTATGTCTTTTATGAGTTCATGTGTGTTATAAATTGTTGTGCAATAGTTAGTTAATTCTAACTTAACCAACAGAAGCATTAGAGAAGGATTATAAGAGCTAAAGAAACCAGAAACAAAAGAAAGAAAGAAAAAGAGAAGAAAAAGTTGATCTAAGAAATATTATTGACTACCCTACTTTGGACACTTAGAATAAGAAATCTATAACTGAAGTAAGGGTGTGGTAAGTTAGTTGAGCTTGACCAGGCTGCATACTAACTCAACCAAGAATTTTAAAACCAAAATTCAAATCAGAACCTAACTCAAACATCAGCCAAAGTTTGAATCTGAAACAGTGACCATACCCCAAAATTCGAATTTGATTTCTGCAAAACCTCATCTCTTTGCTCCACAAAAATATATCTGGAATCCTTGTGAGGTATCTTGACAAACCACAGTGGCCGTTTTCAAAAATTTGAAATTTGAATTCTTGCGGGCCTTTGATCGAACACCTGGTGGGCAAAAATCCGGAAAAATCGATTTCACTGTGACCATCGCTGTTCCCATTCGCTCGCACCCTGTAGCCATGCCTGTGGAGTCCCATTGGTCGAGCCCCAGCCCCCTCTGCCCCGGCCCAGGTGATACGTCTCCAACGTATCTATAATTTTTGATGCTCCATAATTGTTTTTACACCATTTGCCTATTGTTTCGTTACACTTAGTGGCACTTTTATGCATTTTCCGGAACTAACCTATTAATGAGTTGCCACAGTGCCAGTTTCCTGTTTTCTGCTGTTTTGTGTTTCAGAAGTGATACACAGGAAATATTCTCGGAATTGGACGAAACAAGTTCCTGAAGTCTTATTTTACCCGGAAGCTTCCAGAGATCCGAAGGAGAGTAGGAGGGGGGCCACCAGGGCCCCACATGCAGGGGTGGCACGGCCAGGCCCCTGGCCGCGCGGGCCCCGCGTGAGGGCGCCTGGCTCCTCCTCTGACGACGCCCCTTCACCTTTATAAAGCCTCGGGACGGAAAACCCTAAAGGAGTCGACGATTTTTCCAGAACAGTTCCGCAGCTCCGCCGCCGCCGTCGACAAATTTCGGGGGACGGAAGTCTCTGTTCCGGCACCTGCCGGGACGGGGAAGTGCCCCCGGAGCCATCTCCATCGGTCTCCATCGCCGTCTCCACCGTCTCCATCGACCTCACCGCCATCTCCATCAACCTTGCTGTCTCCTATGATGAGGAGGGAGTAGTTCATCCCCGGGGCTAAGGGCTCTACCGGTAGCTATGTGGTTCACCTCTCTCTCCCATGATGTGAACTTTATGTGATCGTGAGCTTTGTATCATGTTGAACAAGTAGATGTTATTATTCAGATATTATGTGTACTCTAGTGGTATTATTAAAGTAATCTATTCCTCCTGCCATGGTGTAACGGTGACAGTGCGTGCATCATGGTGGTACTTGGTCTAGGCTATGATTGTGATCTCTTATGGATTATGAGAATAATTATTGCTATGATAGTATTGAAGTGATCTATTCCTCCTTTCATGGTGTAATGTTGACAGTGTGTGCACCGTGTTAGTACTTGGTCTAAGTTGCAATGATATCTATCTTGAGTTGTGCTTTGATTTGGATATCTCTATGAGTGGTGTTTGTCAAGTACTTGATGAACTTTAAGGGGTGCTTCTGTAGCCACTACACAATGATTAGTGTTATTCAATAGGAGAGTAATTCAGAGTACCATAGTGGAGAGAAGTTATCTATTTGTTCATTCATGTTATATTGTTGGGAGTGTATCCACTAGTGAAAGTATGATCCCTAGGCCTTGTTTCCAAGCATTGCACACCGTTTACTTGCTATTTTGTTACTTGTTTGCTCGCAGCGATATTTATTTCACATCACGTTTGCTACTTATAATCATCTATACCGCTTGTATTTTACTATCTCTTCGCCGAACTAGTGCACCTATACATCTGACAAGTGTATTGGGTGTGTTGGGGACACAAGAGACTTTCTGTATCGTAATTGCAGGGTTGCTTGAGAGGGATAGCTTTGACCTCTTCCTCCCTGAGTTCGATAAACCTTGGGTGATCCACTTAAGGGAAACTTGCTGCTGTTCTACAAACCTCTGCACTTGGAGGCCCAACAAGTGTCTACAAGAATAGAAGTGCGTAGACATCAAGCTCTTTTCTGGCGCCGTTGCCGGGGAGGTAAGGTAAAAGGTACTCGCATCCTCCTGTGTGAGTGCTCGGAGTTATTTCCTTTAGATTCTGCAATTACATCTTTTTGTTTCTTGTTTTTATTTTCACTAGTTAGGCTTAATGGAAAACAAAGAGTTCTGTAGTCTTTTTCCTGAGTTTAGATATGAAGTGTTTGAAGAGAAAATTGAAAAACCTTTGGAGCTTAATTTGCATGCTAATAGTGTTGTTAGTATGAATGTTTTGAACACTGTTATTACTAATGCTATAGAAAAGTCTAAGCTTGGGGAAGCTGGTTTTGTTAAGCATGATATTTTTATTTCCCCAGCTTTAGTGGAGAAAATTTGCTCTGATGATATTTTATCTCCCATATGTGATGTTCCTTCTTATGATGATATGTTTGAAGAATATGCTTTGCGAAATAGCTGCTTTCTAGTTTGTGATGATACTAAACATCTAGTTTATGATGGCTATGATGATGAGTATAATATTTTCAGTTCACCTACTATTGAGGATAAAATTAGTTATGATTACAATATGCCTCCTATTTATGATGATTATGGTGATGAGAATAATTATTCTGTTGAATCTGCTCCTACTACTATTGTTCCTGTGGTGAGTATTAATTCTTTTATGCATGTGGCTCATGATACAGATGTTTTATGTGATAGTTATATTGTTAGTTCTATTCATGATGCTACTGAAAGTTATTATGAGAGAGGGAAACATGGTTTGATGGATCTCAACAATATTAAGTTTCCCCTCTTTATGTTGCAAATCTTGCAGTGGCACTTGTTTTATCTATCCATGCTTGCTACTATGTGCCTCGTTGATTTATTTTCTTACAAGATTCCTATGCATAGGAAGTGGTTCAGATATAAATGTATTTCACATTTGTTTTTTGATGCTCTCTATTGCTTTAAGTTCCTATATGGCTCCTTTGCTTCAAGCTTTTATATGGCTCCCACATGAGCATCTTTGCAAATTACTGCGCCTAGCTCAAAGGCGTTAAAGAAAAGCACTCTTGGGAGTTAACCCATTGTATATTTTCAGTACTTTTTCTTTTATTTGAGTCTTGGAAGTTATTACTACTGTAATAACAGCTCCTTATCCTTTTTATTTCGTTGTTGTGCCAAGAGAAGCCTCTAATTCAAGTGAGGTAAAGATTTGGGGATGTTGCTGTCCTGAAACTGTTTTCGGTGCTGCACCGTAAAAATTCGTATAAATTCTCTGTATATATTTTGGACCTACGATTTCTTATGCATATGCCCCAGGTTATATACAAACTTTCATTAGTTGAACACTTTTTGATTTGAGCAACAGAAAACCCCTCAAAAATTCGACCTTTGTCAGCTGTTCTGTTTTGACAGATTTCTGCTAATATTTGTGTTTGCCGCTTTATCGCTTTCTTTTTGAGTTCTTCTGATCACGGAACTTTTGGGGAAGTTGCTACAATAGTTTATACTTTATATGTGGTGGTTTTGTGTTGAAACCTGAAGCAAAAAGAGGTTGATTATATGTTATGCTACACTAATGTTGCTAATAGAATTGTGTTTAGTTTTGTATGAAGGAAGTTTTCAAGTGTAGGGATTGGAGAATGATGAGATGAGTTGAAGAATGGACAAAAGCTCAAGCTTGGGGATGACCATCCACCCCAAGAAATATCCAAGAAGTACAAGCGTCAAAGCTTGGGGATGCCCCCGAGGCACCCCTTCTTCATCGGCAAAAATCAGGTCACCTTTCAAAACACTATATTTTTATTGCTTCATGCACTATGCGTTTTTCTTGGAGCGTCAGTTGTTTTTGTTTTTAGTTTTCTTTTGTTTTGTTTGCTGCAATAAATGGTTAGATCACATCATGTTTCTTTTGGAGGAGATGAGCTCGCTTTTCATTTGCCAAGAACACTCTAGTTTTCACTCTTATCGTTCAACGAGTGTTCTTCTTTTTCTGCTACTGCTTTTGGTTTTCGCCTTGATTTGTGTTCAGACCTTGTCATATCTTTTCATCAAGGTGTATTTTTGCCTCTGATATTTATTGGATTTCATCAAAAGAGGTGTCTTTAAAAATTTCAAATGGTGTTGGAAAAGAGAAAAATCTTTGTGCAAAATAGTGGTACAAGAAGGAGCTTGTGTAGACTGCGGCTTAGGCTTTTTCATGTCATGCTTGATGTCTTTTTGATAGTATGCTTAGTGGTTTTGCTGTAGCATGACTTGTCTCAAATAACTGAGATTGCTTAATGAGCCTTTGAAAAAATCATGCGTTGTTTTTATTGTATGGAAGCATTATTTTGGTTTTCTCCTTGATGCTTTATTTGGGTTGACTTGGCACATGCTCACACATGTTAGACTCATAAAAAGTCGCCAATAGCCTCTATGATCATTTAGTTTTTGACTTTTGATGCCATCTTATGCTTCTTTTAATGTCACTTTGTCGCTTTGCATGATTATGGCCATTATTGCTCTCTTAGTTGGTCGCTCCCAGTCTTTTGCTAGCCCTCGCCTTGTACTGAGTATGAGCTCTACTCGTGCATCCAACTCCTAAAAGCCAAAGTTTTTCCAAAGTGTCCACCATACATACCTACTAGCAATTTGCTATTCCAAGTGTTATGCGAAATTCGGTCAGTAAAGCTCTCACGAACCAGAAGGCACACTTTACTTTTTCCTGTTCTAAAAATTTGACATTGTGGTCTCTTATGTTGAGTTGTTATGCTTGCAAGTTGTAAGTTGGATTCTAGCCCAGCCATGCTGTCATGGGCAAGCTTTCAACATTGCACTTCTTATTTGAGTTGATATCGTGATCTTTTGTTTATGGATGCCCGCGGTGTGAAATGAATTGGGAATCTTGTAGGGATCATGGAGTTTGTATATGTGTTAGGGAAACGCCGGGCCGCTAATCTAAGCCATGCATAATTCATGGTGGAAATTTGCAGCATACCCATGGTGAACATACGACGACGCATCTCACAATAAAAAGCTAAACAAATGGCAAATAAAAGAGATGTCGAGGTGTTCATTGTCTACTTGTCCTATCATTTTGGTGTGGGCTTGTTCCATGTCATCGGGCACGGAGGTACCCCATTGGCGGTTCTCAATGATACATATATACTTAGAATGATAAGAGCCTTGCTTGGGACTCTAAGTAAAGTAGCATGAGGTTTGGGTACTCGTATTCATGGGGCACGAGGTTTTCAACTTATGATTTGTCAAGCATATGCATCATAATTGTTCTCACATTAACATTAACCATTCAAGATGCTTATGATGGGGGCAATGAGAGCTCAAAGCCGGTAAGTACCATAATTTTTGAAGGTTATAAAACTTGCAATCACTGCTTCCCTCTGCGAAGGGCCTTTCTTTTACTTTTATGTTGAGTCACCACCTTCTTTCTTTATGCACCATTAAGAGAGCATAGTTGTCATTCTTAGTGTGATATGCATTGTCCCAAAGTTCATTGCTTGATTCATATTGTTGGTTTCACTTATTCTTAAATTATTTGTATCTAGTCGCCCTCTTAAACTTTGAGGTGTCCTATGCATTTATGTTTTGCTCTCTTTGAAGGACAAGCTAAAAACCTTTTGTATGTTTTTCCTTATGATTTGAACACACGTTTGACTTTCATTGTTTCATTTTCATGATATTTTGTTTGTGTTCATTTGCATGTTTATAACATGGTTGCTAAGTTTCTTATTGTCATGATTATATCTTCATGCCCATGTTTTAAGTTCTATTGATCCCAGCTCACCAATGCTTACATATATGATCAAGATTGTGTAGGTGCATGCCACCTCAAAAATTATTCTTTTGTTATCACTTACCTACTCGAGGACGAGCAGGAGTTAAGCTTGGGGATGCTTGATACGTCTCCAACGTATCTATAATTTTTGATGCTCCATGCTTGTTTTTACACCATTTGCCTATTGTTTCGTTACACTTAGTGGCACTTTTATGCATTTTCCGGAACTAACCTATTAATGAGTTGCCACAGTGCCAGTTTCCTGTTTTCTGCTGTTTTTGTGTTTCAGAAGTGATACACAGGAAATATTCTCGGAATTGGACGAAACAAGTTCCTGAAGTCTTATTTTACCCGGAAGCTTCCAGAGATCCGAAGGAGAGTAGGAGGGGGGCCACCAGGGCCCCACACGCATTGGTGGCGCGGCCAGGCCCCTGGCCGCGTGGGCCCCGCGTGAGGGCGCCTGGCTCCTCCTCTGACGACGCCCCTTCGCCTGTATAAAGCCTCGGGACGGAAAACCCTAAAGGAGTCGACGATTTTTCCAGAACAGTTCCGCAGCTCCGCCGCCACCGTCGACAAATTTTGGGGGACAGAAGTCTCTGTTCCGGCACCCTGCCAGGACAGGGAAGTGCCCCCGGAGCCATCTCCATCGGTCTCCATCGCCGTCTCCGCCGTCTCCATCGACCTCACCGCCATCTCCATCAACCTTGCTGTCTCCTATGATGAGGAGGGAGTAGTTCATCCCCGGGGCTAAGGGCTCTACCGGTAGCTATGTGGTTCACCTCTCTCTCCCATGATGTGATCTTTATGTGATCATGAGCTTTGTATCATGTTGAACAAGTAGATGCTATTATTCAGATATTATGTGTACTCTAGTGGTATTATTAAAGTAATCTATTCCTCCTGCCATGGTGTAACGGTGACAGTGCGTGCATCATGGTGGTACTTGGTCTAGGCTATGATTGTGATCTCTTATGGATTATGAGAATAATTATTGCTATGATAGTATTGAAGTGATCTATTCCTCCTTTCATGGTGTAATGTTGACAGTGTGTGCACCGTGTTAGTACTTGGTCTAAGTTGCAATGATATCTATCTTGAGTTGTGCTTTGATTTGGATATCTCTATGAGTGGTGTTTGTCAAGTACTTGATGAACTTTAAGGGGTGCTTCTGTAGCCACTACACAATGATTAGTGTTATTCAATAGGAGAGTAATTCAGAGTACCATAGTGGAGAGAAGTTATCTATTTGTTCATTCATGTTATATTGTTGGGAGTGTGTCCACTAGTGAAAGTATGATCCCTAGGCCTTGTTTCCAAGCATTGCACACCGTTTACTTGCTATTTTGTTACTTGTTTGCTCGCAGCGATATTTATTTCACATCACGTTTCCTACTTATAATCATCTATACCGCTTGTATTTTACTATCTCTTCGCCGAACTAGTGCACCTATACATCTGACAAGTGTATTGGGTGTGTTGGGGACACAAGAGACTTTCTGTATCGTAATTGCAGGGTTGCTTGAGAGGGATAGCATTGACCTCTTCCTCCCTGAGTTCGATAAACCTTGGGTGATCCACTTAAGGGAAACTTGCTGCTGTTCTACAAACCTCTGCACTTGGAGGCCCAACAAGTGTCTACAAGAATAGAAGTGCGTAGACATCAAGCTCTTTTCTGGCGTCGTTGCCGGGGAGGTAAGGTAAAAGGTACTCGCATCCTCCTGTGTGAGTGCTCGGAGTTATTTCCTTTAGATTCTGCAATTACATCTTTTTGTTTCTTGTTTTTATTTTCACTAGTTAGACTTAATGGAAAACAAAGAGTTCTGTAGTCTTTTTCCTGAGTTTAGATATGAAGTGTTTGAAGAGAAAATTGAAAAACCTTTGGAGCTTAAGAAGCCGCCCGGACCCCCTCTCTCTGTCCCTCTTCCCTCTGCACGATGCCGACCGTCATGGCCTCGCCACCGCCTACCCACAGTGCTCCGACGCCGCGACCAAGCCCCGCCAGCACGCCCCCAAGGCCGCCGCGCCCGGCATCGACGATGCACGTCGCCAGGCCCCCCTGCGCAGGCCACCTATTGGACACCCTCGCCCCCGGCCTCCTGGCCTATAAAAGCCCCCTCCGATCACTCAGTTGAACTCACACCACTCCCAGCGAGCTCCCAGACATCTTCTTTCCCTCCCGTTCGCCCTCGTTCGCAGTAGCCCTCGACGCCGGCGAGCTACTGGACGCGGGTGGCGCCACAGCGTTCGGCCGCCGTTGGACGAACGGACGCCGGGAAGTGGAGGAGGAGTGCCGCCGGAGTCTTTTCCGCCCCGCGCCGTCAAGCTCTTCTTCCCCTACGCGCCTCGCCGTCGCCGTCGTCTTCCTCTCTGCACGCCGGTGAGCTCCCGCCCTAGCCTGTGAACACGACGCAGACGCGCCGTTGGATTAGAATCCAACGGCCGTGTACCGATTCGGTGCATTAAGTGACCTGACCGGTGGGCTCCACCTGTCAGGTTTGAAATTAGAAAGGCCTCCCGCCCTGCGAAGCGTTATTTGGGCCGGCCCGTTCGGGTTTCTTCGGAAACGGCCCAGCTAGGTTAGGATTCGGTCCGAATCGTTTTTATTTATTTTCCCGCCTATTTTAAATAAGTTTCAGATATGATTTTCAAACTTTAATTCCAAGAGATTTAGAAATCCATTTTTAGCAAGTAAATATGCGTTGGAAAGCTTAGGAAATTATCTAGCCTCTGAAACTAGTTAGAATCCAATTTGAGTTAGGGATTTAATTCAATAAGAATACTTTGACTATAGCCCTATTAATCTTAGGAAAATTCTAGAAAATTGTTTAAAACTCCTAAAATCTTGAAACTTGGTTTATGAGCTCACTAGTTAACTTATCTACTGTTTAGCTCAACCTTAATCAACTAAAACCTTGTTAGTGCTATCAATTAAACTCGAATCCAATCCTAGTATGTAGCATAAAATGATAGATCTCTAATATACACTTAGATTGGTTTTTCCCTCAATACCAATTTACTTAATTAATCTCTCCCCACTTGAACTAGCCCTAATAACCCTAGTTTCATACCAATGCTCAGAAAGTAAACAACATAAGGCACATGGTAGAAAAATCTAACCTACACACTTAATGAACACTTGGAAGAAACCTTGCAACCCAACTCAATAAAATCCAACATGAATGCTATTGTTTGAAAACAAGTATGAGTGTTGGGAGTGTTGTTAGCATTGTGTAGTGATTGTGTGCCTTGTGCTTATTCGTTATTAGACGCTAGTGTTGCTGAGGAGGATATTGAGGGGGAATTTTATCAAGAAGAAGAAGACTACCTCGGACACTTTGCCAACCAAGGCAAGCCATCTTTTGAATCATACTCCAAATGCCTAGTCTTACTATTGCATTCTACTTGTTTTAAGTAAATTGCATGATTGAATTGCTAGAGTAGAATGATAGATGTGTAGTGATATCTTGCTTAGCAAGAACATCAAGCTGAGTTTATCCAACCCTATTTAGTGGTATCATTACTCAATGTAGTGGCTTAGTGGCTAATAAAATTGAGGCCATCTCTAAGTGGAACCCTATTTGAAATGGGTAACTTGAACTTGAAAACATGAATTGGAGATTTCTCCTACATGATGGTTTTATGAAGGAAATTAATCTTGACTAAGGACTATGGAATATATTTGCTAAATGATAATAAGTGATGTACCATGTGAGCAAACCATTACCGTATGACCACACTACCCCTAAATGGGAAGGGGCTTAGTCCATAGCTTGTTCACCCTAGTATGGGAGACCTTGTATCATCCTTTATAGAAGTGCACCGTGCGCGGGTACTTCCGAACTGGGTGGAAATTTCCATTCATACAGCATCTTATAGCGGGCAAAACTAGAGACGCTGGAACGGAGATGTCCGTGTCTCGGGCTCTAGGAAAGGATCCTATACTAGATTGAGCAAGTGAAAGAGTTTGTTTGATTATCTGAACCTCGCATACTTTGTGTATGACGATCCGTGGATTTCTCCCGGCAGATGTATTGAATCTTGTGGGTAAAGTGTACCCCTCTGCAGAGGTTTCAAAACTATTCGAATAGCCGCGTCCGCGGTTATGGACAGTTGGCAAGCTGTACTTGACTTTTGTCAAGAATGTTAACAACTTATGGCGAACTTGGTGAATGACTTGACTTGACATTGATGTTGACACACTTGAAGTTCCTCTTTAGTTTGACTTAGAGAATTAAAATCTTCTTCTCTACTAGTGAACCTTCTTGGGAAATAAAACTAGCTTTTGCAAATAAACTTAGTGCTTAGTTGAAAGGACGAGATGTCGCCTAGAGGGGGGTGAATAGGCGTTTTAAAAACAATTACGGAATTGGCTTGAAGGAATGCGGAATTAAACTAACGTTTATTTTCTTCAAGCACAAGACCTAAAAATGCTAGGCTCAACTAAGTGCAACAACAACAACTAGATATAAGCAAGATAGCACAAGATATAATTCACAAGTGATAAGCAAGATATAAGTACTTCAAGCACGATGGCTATCACAAGGAAATAAACTCGGGTATAGAGATAACCGAGGCACGCGGAGACGAAGATGTATCCCGATGTTCACTTACATAAAGTAAGCTAATCACCGTTGGAGAGATGCGGGTAACCACGAAGGCCCCCGAACGCCACGAAGGCTCACCTTCTTCTCCGAGTCCCCCACGAAGCTAGGGACCCCTTCTTATGGTTAGCTTTTCCTCCACTCCGGAGATGGCAAGCTCCACAACCACTTCACAACTCCCACGAAGGGGAAGCCCGGGCCTCTTCACAATCTTCCACGAAGAGGACACCGTGGCACAATCACCGAGCCAACTAGGAGGTCACCCTCCAAGAGTAACAAGCTCACGGTCTCTCACTCGAACAAATCGTAATGGAGAGCTCAACACTATGCAAGGATGCAAAGCAAGAACACAAGGGAAAGTGCTCAAATCCTTCTCTCTCAAATCCCACCAAAGCAACAAATGCCATGGAGGAGTTAGAGAGGAAGAACAAGGGTGGAGGTCAACCAATGACCTCAAGATCTAGATCCAATGGGTTCCCCTCACTTAGAGGAGAAATTGATTGGTGGAGTTGTAGATCTAGATCTCCTCTTCCAAATCCCTCACAAATATGCAAGATTCATTGGAGGGAAGGGAGAGGAAGCAAGCTCAAGAGATTCAACAATGGAGGTGAGAGAAAAGCTCAAGAACACACTTAGAAACCCTAGAAAACCGTTGGGGAAGAAGCCCCCTTTTATAGGGCAAGAAAACTGCCCGTTACAGAGTTTTCGGGTCGCTCCGGAGTAGAGCCCGGAGCAGCTCCGGATTGCACTCCGGAGTGGCACTGCTCAGCCCGGAGCAGAGCCCGGAGCAGCTCCGGATTTGGAAAACTGTAAAAACCCTCATACGAAAAACGCGATAACTTTTGCATCCGAACTCCGTTTTTAGCAACCTTGGACTTTTTGAAAAGCTTAGAAAAAGTACTACAACTTTATGCAGAGAAACACCAAGAAATGTCAAGAGGAAAAATACCAAATGTGGAGAGGTGTGAAACCTCCCAAAGTGAAGAACCGGTAAAACTCTTCAACTCGAAAACGCAATAGACGATGCATTTGGATTCCGTTTTCGATGAACTTGGGCTTGTTGGAAAGCTAGCAACAAGCTCAAGAACCTCACACAAAGAAACAACAAGAAGCAACAAACTAGGAAGATGCAAAGTATGCAAAGGATTGAGCTCCCTATGACGATGAGATCAAGTTACCCAACCGAAAGCCCCTCTTGATAGTGCGGCTATCTATCCTATAACCCGGTCTCCCAACAAACACCTTGAGACCGGCAAAAGGAAAACCTAGCAAGGACATACCTTTGCCTTGAGCATCCCGCTTGATCTTGATGAAGAAGCTTCATTTGATTTCATTCTCCCATGGGCCATATTGAATCCTTCTTTTGATGTAAGCCCATGGGAAGATACTTGATTCCACTATTCTCTCTTCATCTTGGTCAACCTTGTATCTACTCATGCTCTATCGAATCTCTCTTAAGATGCATAGGGAATTCTTCATTTGATTGCATGCTCTAAGTCTTGGTCAACCATGGCTCAACTCATGAGACCATCGTGACCTCGACATAGAGCCATAACTTGAATTCTTCTCATGTAACCAAACTCTCAAGATCTTGAGACTCCTTGGCTTAGCACATAAGCTAGAGCATGGAATACTTGAGTTCTACACAAGAACAACATCTTTATTTCTTCTTCTTGATCATATTGGATTCATCTCTTCTATTCAATGATCTTGATGCCAATACTTAAGATATATCTTTATCTTCATGGCATCCAAGCCTTGAATCCAACACATGGACTTCAAGCAATTCCTATGAACAATTCCTTCATAAAAATCTCAATGAAAACATTAGTCCATAGGGATTGTCATTAATTACCAAAAACACACTTAGGGGCAATTGACCCTTACAATCTCCCCCATTTTGGTAATTGATGACAATCTCAACAAGAGGGTTTATATAATGAATGATAGAAACTAATATGCAACTTATCTGGGAATAAATTGCATACAAGAGGTTGTATTTGATATGGTCAAGTAACACAAAGCTACTACCGCATATCAAAATCAATTGTACTCACATAAACTACAACAAATATGGTTGATGTGAGTGCAACCAAAATATATAGAGCAAACTCCCCCACAATATATGCACGTGTGATGAACTTGAATTTCATTGCATACATTGTCAAGATAAACCTTTGATGGAGTTTACACTATATATTCAACCATGCAAAACATCTAACAAAGAAGAGATGCATGAAAGGCAAACACTTAAGCACAACCAAACTTAAGTATAAAAACCATTTCCCTTAAACCCTCTAAACTTCTCCCCCATTTGCAACGATTGCCAAAATGGATGAAGGAATTTAGAAGGCCAATATAGTATGAGTTCCTCCCCAAGATGTGCATGTCTCATAAAAATGAGTGAAATCATATGCACTTATCAAATTAACAATATTTGGAGGAAGTCAAACCATATTGAGGATCAAAGATTGCAAAAAGATGACATAGTGAAGGAAACTTCAACGAATAAAGCAAGCAAGCAATCAAGAGACCCAAAGAACCAATTGGACACAATAAGAAGTGATGATAAGAGATACTAGGTGCTTTAAATAAAATAAGGAAGCTCCCCAAGGTTCATGCATAAATTTGAATTTTTATTGCATTTGAATACAATATGCACAAACATGGAATCCTCACTCCCTATATATCATTTAAAACAAAACATGAGCACGAAAGAATACAAAAGGATCAATACGCTTATCAAAGTGAACTTTAGTCCAAAAAGATTCACGAGATATGAGTGCGAGAAGAAGCAATAAAGAATAAACAAGCACTCATAAATCAAGTTCTTACCAACACCATCAAGAACAAAATGGATAAGAAAGATGGTCGGCAAAGAACGAGGATATCAAGGGAAGAAATTAACACTCTTATGCATATACATTTCTAAGTGGACAAAAAATCATGATGAACAATCCACAAAGGAACATGTATACACAAGAGGTTAGTTGAAATTAAGGAAGACATGACATCCAAGAGAGAGTCATAGAATATACCAAATAGCTTTGCTAGAAAGCATATATAGCTCAAGGCTCCATTTTACATTATGGTATATTAATAAACTCCCCACTCAAAATCATCAAAGCCATCACAACTAGCAATAAGGGATCAAAAGATAGTCGGGATGCTTTGAAAGGCAACAAGCATAATAAAGAAGGGTACAACTTGCAACATAATCTATATTGCGCATGAGAGAGCGTTGAGGAATTAATATGCAATAAATTGCTAAAATGGCATATTTGGGATTGGTGAATCATAAACATGATTTTATATACTTCCCGTCATATGCAATCATCTCAACTTGCTCACATATGAAATAAAGATATTTCTTTATAAGACCTTTGCAAGAACCGCAACATTTGCAAATAAATATTATCATGCCAATAACCAACCTACAAGAGTTGGGATGCTAGAAAAGTATGCATGAATGTTATACTTGTTACCGAGATAGCAATGGTGTGATGTAGTAGATAAGAGTTCACCGATCGATCATCCTAGCTTGGCTCCAATAATCATATGGTGACAACACCTTCCTTATAAATGAGACAAGCATCCATTGCATCTCCAATGTACCTAAGACAACATTTAAGTACATCTTGGTCCCCAAACTTATTGGGTCCAAAGTGGTTAGACTAACCACAATACATATGATAGACTCCATAAAAATATGTGCATAGTTAAAGATGAAATTTGAATTTCATGCACATCTTAGCCATTTAGGATTTGATGGAGTATAACATATATATTGGATCAAAGAAAGCAACTAAGATACAAAAATAAGCATAAAGAGAATATGCATGCACCTATCTTTCAAGATCCAAAGAAGATACGATTTAGACAAAAACACCAAGAATACAAGGAGGTATAAAAGGTGTGGCAAAACACATTATTTGTCCAAATGACATCAAGGGAACAAATCAAAAAATGATTTATTCATAAAATTCAACAAATGAACCTAACAACTTATTGAGCATGAAAGAATAAATAAATAAAATCATGCTCAACAATTTATCTCATTCGAGCAAATAAATCATAGAAGAAGGAATGAGATAACTAACTCCCAAAAGAGCAAGGTTCCAACAAATAAACCAAACCCTCTACACTTTTCACAATGGCACAAGTACCAAAAAGAAAAGGTTTGTCTTACAACAACACACACTTGATGGGGATCAAGAGATGAGACAAAGTCAAGCAAAAAGATCCTCAAGAAGGCAATAAGACAATGGGAGTCAAAATAATTTCTTGGCAAGAAATATGGGCAATAAGATGCAAATTCCAAGGTGAAGATGATCTAGAGGAATTACCACACATATATATGAATACCAATTGTCAAAGACAAGAAGTTCATATTGGAATTATTTCCCGGTGGTGTATTGCAAAGATATTCAAGATCAACTTCACAATAAAAGGCATATGGTTAAATATTCAAATTAAGCACCATGCACGAAAAAGGATTCTTGGTAGCTCCAAAAATAGTCAAACAATCATGCAAAGCAATGATTAGAGTAACTAGAAGCAAACGGCTTCCTACTTATGATATATATATAAATATATTTGAGTGAAACCGCACCAAGAATTCTTACTCAAACCAAGACCAAAGAAATGAGCAATAAAATCATTTAAGAAATAATCGGAGCTTGTTTGAGCAAACATGCCACCTAGGAACAAGATAATTAACAATATCAACTCTAAGTGGCAATACATCAAATGTTCACATTTCCTAGGCTTGTGATATGCATAAGACATATTACTCCCCCATAATGTGATATTAAATTCTTTTCAACAAAAGGCAAACAAAATCCAACTAGAGATAATTAATGGAGATATAGAATTTGAATTTCTCATGAGCATGGCATACCACATAGTGACTAGATAATCTTGCAATATCAATACTAAGTGGTATTACTCATGTGCACACATTTATAGGATTGTGAGGTGCCAATGGCAAATCACTCCCCCAAAATGGGATGTTCCATTAATCACTCGATAAGAGCCAAATAAGATACCATAAATATACATTAGAGGCTCGAAGCAAACACACAAGTATATGATGTGCCAAACACCCAACACCTACTTGAATACACAAGATAAGTAGGTATAAGGAACAACATATACAAACACATACTTGGTACAAAACCAAAACATGCAAAGGGGCAAGTAACTTACAATGTAAAGAGGTTAAGTACAAGTTACCGCAAAAAGGCACATTGGATATAAAATGATAGTGTCAATGACTTGGCTTGATGAAAATAAAATTAATGAAGATCCCTTAATTCTTCATGAGGTAGCCAAGTCTCCAATGCCCTCCATAAACACCTATTGATCAAGTTTTAGCTTGTTGGTACCCAACCAAGTTGGGTCCTAAGAGGTTAGTAACAATAGGCTTGGCAACCCAAATGGTTCTTTTCTTGACACCACTTTGAGTTCCAACAAACTTGGCAAACACATTGCCATCCTTATCTTTTCTAATAGAATAATCATCATCAACAATGATAGGATTAGATAAGGTACCGCTTAAGCATGAAGAAGCAAAGTTCCCCTTCTCACGGCAAATATAGCAACAAGTGCTTCCCTTTCTCTTCTTCATTGAATTCTTGATTTGGGAAGCTTCATCTTGTTTCTTCTTGGGAAGTGGCCTATCTTCAACTTGAGGTCGTGCTTGAGCTTGAACTTGTGGCCTCTTCCCTTGTTGCTTCTCACTCAAGTGCTTCTTCTTCAATGGGCAAGATCTCACATGATGCCCTTCAATCTTGCACTTGAAGCAAACAATCTTGGCCAAATTCTTGACTTGGTCTTGGCCCTTCTTCTTCTTGTTGCTCTTGGACTTGTTCTTGTCATTGGAGTTGAATCCAAGTCCACTCTTGTCATTAGGGGATTTTTGCACACTCAAAATATTATCGAGTGTGGATTTCCCTTCATGACGCTTATCCAAGTCTTTCTCCAAACTAGTGACTTGGGCCTTGAGCTCTTTGATTTCCTCTACAAGGTTAGTAGTAATACAAGTACTAGAGGAAATAGAAGCTTCGTTGTTAGAGCAACAAGGCATAGCAAGTAATTTATCACAAGATGTAGCAATATTATGCCTAGACAAATTACTAGGACTAGCACATGGTAATATATCATTTTGGTTCAAAGTAGTGCTAATGTCCAAATGAGGCTCACAAGATGTTTCCTTAGTGATACTTGCCTCATGAGCTAACTTTAGCCCATTATAAGAGATTAGGAGATCCTCATGAGAGCCCGAGAGCTTTTCATGGCTTTCCTCCAATTTCTTATAATTGCTTGTTAGCAACTCAAGTTGAGCCCTTAGCTCAACATTCTCCTTTAATATAGATGCTTCACAAGACATAGAGTTAGTAGCACAAGCATCATTAATAGATTTAGCATTTGTAAGCTCATAAGATTTAATAGATTGAGATAGGCAAGAATTAGTATGCTTCTCTTCGGATAGCTCTTGCTTGAGGAGATTGAATCTCCATTTCCCCTCATTAACAAGGGAGTTCAATTCCTTAATGGTCTCCTTGTGGTCAAACAAGGTTTTCATTAAGTGTTCGACTTTAGCACGAGCATCATTATTACCACGAAGAGAGGCATACACAATTCCCATCTCATGCAAGAAAGCTTCATTATCATCATCATTCATCATCATCATCACTCTCATCATAAGGAGATGTGTCGGGATTCAAAGTAGGAGTTACCTTTGAACCGCTTGCCATAAGGCACATGTGAACTTGCGTAGATGATGATGGAACTTCAATAGAAGCACATTCTTCATTTTCGAGTGTAGGACAAGCTCTTGCGAGATGTCCATACTCGTGGCATTCATAGCATTGCCTTCTCTTGATAGAAACCTTCTTGGTTCTTCTATTGATTTCTTCTTTAATTATGTGACCCAATTTTTCTTTAATTTCCTCTACATGGTTAGTCATACAACAACTAGAGGAAATAGAATCATTTTGAGTGTGGTCACAACTAGAAACAAGCATATCATCACAAAATTTAATCAAGCAAATTTTAGGAGATATGCAAGGACCTTTAACACAAGAATGAGTAAAGAATTTCTTGCAAGAAGTGTTTAGGTCCAAACTCTCTACACCATTAGGATTTATAGAAATAGAATCATTGGTGCAAAGAACAAGACTACCAACATCACATATGATTTCTTCACTCACCGTATCATTACCTTGTGACAAGTCACATGTTGGTGAAGTGGAAGAACTTGAACAATCATCACGACCGGATGTGGAAGCAACTTGGAGCTCTTCACGATGTGAAGGTGAAGAGAGCTCCTTGGGTTCACTTTCAACCTCAAGAGAAATGGTCCCACCAAATGACTCTTCTAGCTTGGTCCATATCTCATGAGACGTCTTGCACTTTGAACCCATCAAGCAAACATAAACTATGGAGCTCACAGACAATAAAATTTCATTAAATACTTGAGCTTCTAGATGTAAATTTTTCTCATCCTCTATATATAGACTTTGAGGATCCATCGGAGGAGAAAAGCCTACATCTAGAAATCGCTCTATATTTGGACACAAAGTCCGAAGATTAGAAAGCATGCGATTTCTCCATAGCATATAATTTGTGCCATCAAAAATAATTGTGTCATTGTGCACTAAATAACTAGCCGACATCTTTACTCTCAAGGCGGTGAAGCCTAAACAAGGAGAGACCTTGCTCTGATACCAATTGAAAGGACGAGATGTCGCCTAGAGGGGGGTGAATAGGCGTTTTAAAAACAATTACGGAATTGGCTTGAAGGAATGCGGAATTAAACTAACGTTTATTTTCTTCAAGCACAAGACCTAAAAATGCTAGGCTCAACTAAGTGCAACAACAACAACTAGATATAAGCAAGATAGCACAAGATATAATTCACAAGTGATAAGCAAGATATAAGTACTTCAAGCACGATGGCTATCACAAGGAAATAAACTCGGGTATAGAGATAACCGAGGCACGCAGAGACGAAGATGTATCCCGATGTTCACTTACATAAAGTAAGCTAATCACCGTTGGAGAGATGCGGGTAACCACGAAGGCCCCCGAACGCCACGAAGGCTCACCTTCTTCTCCGAGTCCCCCACGAAGCTAGGGACCCCTTCTTATGGTTAGCTTTTCCTCCACTCCGGAGATGGCAAGCTCCACAACCACTTCACAACTCCCACGAAGGGGAAGCCCGGGCCTCTTCACAATCTTCCACGAAGAGGACACCGTGGCACAATCACCGAGCCAACTAGGAGGTCACCCTTCAAGAGTAACAAGCTCACGGTCTCTCACTCGAACAAATCGTAATGGAGAGCTCAACACTATGCAAGGATGCAAAGCAAGAACACAAGGGAAAGTGCTCAAATCCTTCTCTCTCAAATCCCACCAAAGCAACAAATGCTATGGAGGAGTTAGAGAGGAAGAACAAGGGTGGAGGTCAACCAATGACCTCAAGATCTAGATCCAATGGGTTCCCCTCACTTAGAGGAGAAATTGATTGGTGGAGTTGTAGATCTAGATCTCCTCTTCCAAATCCCTCACAAATATGCAAGATTCATTGGAGGGAAGGGAGAGGAAGCAAGCTCAAGAGATTCAACAATGGAGGTGAGAGAAAAGCTCAAGAACACACTTAGAAACCCTAGAAAACCGTTGGGGAAGAAGCCCCCTTTTATAGGGCAAGAAAACTGCCCGTTACAGAGTTTTCGGGTCGCTCCGGAGTAGAGCCCGGAGCAGCTCCGGATTGCACTCCGGAGTGGCACTGCTCAGCCCGGAGCAGAGCCCGGAGCAGCTCCGGATTTGGAAAACTGCAAAAACCCTCATACGAAAAACGCGATAACTTTTGCATCCGAACTCCGTTTTTAGCAACCTTGGACTTTTTGAAAAGCTTAGAAAAAGTACTACAACTTTATGCAGAGAAACACCAAGAAATGTCAAGAGGAAAAATACCAAATGTGGAGAGGTGTGAAACCTCCCAAAGTGAAGAACCGGTAAAACTCTTCAACTCGAAAACGCAATAGACGATGCATTTGGATTCCGTTTTCGATGAACTTGGGCTTGTTGGAAAGCTAGCAACAAGCTCAAGAACCTCACACAAAGAAACAACAGGAAGCAACAAACTAGGAAGATGCAAAGTATGCAAAGGATTGAGCTCCCTATGACGATGAGATCAAGTTACCCAACCGAAAGCCCCTCTTGATAGTGCGGCTATCTATCCTATAACCCGGTCTCCCAACAAACACCTTGAGACCGGCAAAAGGAAAACCTAGCAAGGACATACCTTTGCCTTGAGCATCCCGCTTGATCTTGATGAAGAAGCTTCATTTGATTTCATTCTCCCATGGGCCATATTGAATCCTTCTTTTGATGTAAGCCCATGGGAAGATACTTGATTCCACTATTCTCTCTTCATCTTGGTCAACCTTGTATCTACTCATGCTCTATCGAATCTCTCTTAAGATGCATAGGGAATTCTTCATTTGATTGCATGCTCTAAGTCTTGGTCAACCATGGCTCAACTCATGAGACCATCGTGACCTCGACATAGAGCCATAACTTGAATTCTTCTCATGTAACCAAACTCTCAAGATCTTGAGACTCCTTGGCTTAGCACATAAGCTAGAGCATGGAATACTTGAGTTCTACACAAGAACAACATCTTTATTTCTTCTTCTTGATCATATTGGATTCATCTCTTCTATTCAATGATCTTGATGCCAATACTTAAGATATATCTTTATCTTCATGGCATCCAAGCCTTGAATCCAACACATGGACTTCAAGCAATTCCTATGAACAATTCCTTCATAAAAATCTCAATGAAAACATTAGTCCATAGGGATTGTCATTAATTACCAAAAACACACTTAGGGGCAATTGACCCTTACATTAGTTCACCCTATCAACCTTGCATATCTACTTCATCATTTCCTTTATAAGATGGTTTGCGAATGCATCCAATGTACTCATGGCTGTGTCCCTGGCTATCAACTTGGCCAGACTATGGGGAAGAGTATCCGGAGGAAGGTTATGAAGAAGAGTATCAGAACTAAGATCGTCTCCTGAGTCGCCATTGCCTGTAGGGTGAAGGCATGGACCCGAAGACGTTATTTCCGCTGCTATATTGTGTTGTAATATGAACTTGGTCACTATGACCATTTGTATTTGAACTATTTGTATTGTAATGTCTATGGAACTGGTTACCAACTACGTTATGTGTATCACAACAATGATTCTGGGATTGTGGTGGAATACATAACGGGCACTTCGAATTTGTTGTAAATTCGGGGGTGTCACAGTAAAGTAGCATGAGGTTTGGGTACTCGTATTCACGGGACACGAGGTTTTCAACTTATGATTTGTCAAGCATATGCAGCATAAGTGTTCTCGCATTAACTTTAACCATTCAAGATGCTTATGATGGGGGCAATGAGAGCTCAAAGCCGGTAAGTACCATAATTTTTGAAGGTTTATAAAACTTGCAATCACTGCTTCCCTCTGTGAAGGGCCTTTCTTTTTACTTTTATGTTGAGTCACCACCTTCTACCTTTATGCACCGTCTAAGAGAGCATAGTTGTCATTCTGAGTATAATGTGCATTGTCCCAAAGTTTTCATTGATTGATTAGTGATCATGGTTTCACTTGTTCTTAAATTATTTGTATCTAGTCGCCCTCTTAAACTTGAAGGTGTCCTATGCATTTATGTTTTGCTCTCCATGAAGGACAAGCTGAAAACCATTTGTATGTTTTTCCTTATGATTTGAACACACGTTTGACTTTCATTGCTTCATTTTCATGATCTTTTGTTTGTGTTCTATTTCATGTTATAACATGGTTGCTAAGTTTCTTCTATCAAGATTATATCTTTCATGCCCATGTTTTAAGTTCTTTTGATCCCAGCACTCAATGCTTACATAGATGATCAAGATTGTGTAGGTGCATGTCACCTCAAAAATTGTTTCTTTTGTTATCACTTACCTACTCGAGGACGAGCAGGAGTTAAGCTTGGGGATGCTTGATACGTCCAAAACGTATCTATAATTTTTTATGCTCCATGCTTGTTTTTACACCATTTGCTTAGTGTTTCGTTACACTTCGTGGCACTTTTATGCATTTTCTGGAACTAACCTATTAACAAGTCGCCTTAGTGCCAGTTCCCTGTTTTTTACTGTTTTTGTGTTTCAGAAAAGTTACACATGAAATATTCTCGGAATTGGACGAAACAAAAGCTGGACGTCCAGAAATTCACCGAAGCTTCCAGAGAACCGAAGAGGAGACGAAGTGGGGCCACGAGGGCCCCACACAATAGGGCGGCGCGGCCTGGCCCCTGGCCGCGCCCCTATGTGTGATGGCGCCTCAGCCCACTCCTGAAGTTGCCCCTTCGCCTATAAAGACCCCTCGATGGGAAAAACCTAAGTACCCGATCACTTTTCCAGAACACATCGCGATCCGCCGCCGCCGTCGACCCGAAGATCGGGAGGGTCCACAAGCTCTTCCCAGCACCCTGCCGGAGAGGGGAATCGCCACCGGAGGTCTTCTTCATCGCCATGCTTGCCTTCGGCGTGATGAGTGAGTAGTCTACATTGGACTATGGGTCCATAGTAGTAGCTAGTTGGTTGTCTTCTCCACCATGTGCTTCATGTTTAGATCTCGTGAGCTGCTTTACATGATCAAGACTACCGTTATGTAATTCTACATGTTGTGTTTGTTGGGATCCGATGAATATTGGTGTTATGATTGAGTTGAAGTACTGAATTTTATCTTATGTTATCTCTATGTTGTTTATGATCTTGCATGCTCTCCGTTGTTAGTAGCTATCTTGGCTGAGTAGTTGCTAGTGACTCCAAGAGGGGGTTTTTATGCTCGATAGTGGGTTCATGCCTCTATTTAATCTAGGGGAGTGACAAAAACCTCTAAGGTTGTAGATGTGCTGTTGCTACTAGGGGGAAAACAACATTCATATGCTCAAGGGCATATGCTTTGTTTACATTACACACTTTGCTTAATGCAATTATCTGTTGTTCGCAACTTAATACTTGTGGAGTTCTCGGATTGATTCGCCACAAGTGGATTATTAGTCATAGATGCAGTTGGATGGCAGTCTATGTATCTTGTTGTAATGCCCAGAGTAAATCTCATAGTGATCCTCTCGACATATGCACGTTGTCTTTATTCTATCAATTGCCCAACTGTAATTTGTTTACCCAGCATGTATTATTTTATCTTATGGAGAGACACCACTAGTGAACTGTGGACCCCGGTCCTATTTCCTTTATATTGCTATCACCTGTTTACTTTACTCGCATACTATTACTATTTTCCACGCGATACGCTCATTCCTTTGTTTAGAGCAAACCGGTGAGATTGACAACCTCATCGTAAGTTGGGAACAAAGTATTTGGTTGTGTTGTGTGCAGGTTCCACGTTGCTACTAGTTGAAGACGCGCTAACTCGTTTGATCGTAAACGGCGCCCTTGTTGGAGTGTCACTAGACTAGCAAGCATCACCTTCAGTCGTATTGGCTCCTTCCTCTCCTGATCGACATACCTTGGTTTCTTAACTGAGGGAAAACCTTGCTGCTATATTCATCATACCTTCCTCTTGGGGTTCCCAACTAGACGGTGAAAAACTATCAACACCGTACCGCATCATGCCGCAGCTCATCTCAACAATTTTGTTGAGCTATGTGAGATGCAAAAGTACAAGGATGTAGATGGTGATATTATTAAGCTTAAGTTTTTTCCTTTCTCTTTGAGAGGAAGAGCTAATGATTGGTTGCTATCTTTGCCTAGAAATAGTATTGATTCTTGGGTTAAGTGTAAGGATGCTTTTATTGGAAAATATTATCCTCCTGCTAAGATTATAGCTTTGAGAAGTGATATTATGAAGTTTAGACAGTTTGATAATGAACATGTTGCTCAAGATTGGGAAAGAATGAAATCTATGATAAAGAATTGTCCCACTCATGGACTGACTACTTGGATGATAATCCAAACCTTTTATGCAGGACTAAATTTTTCTTCAAGAAATCTTTTGGATTCAGCTGCTCGAGGTGCTTTTATGTCCATCACCTTGGGCGCCGCAACAAAGCTTCTTGATAATATAATGGTAAATTATTCTGAGTGGCACACCGAGAGGGCTCCACAAGGTAAGAAGGTAAATTCTGTTGAAGAAACTTCTTCCTTGAGTGATAAGATTGATACTATTATGGCTATGCTTGTTAATGATAGATCTCATGTTGATCCTAATAATGTTCCTTTAGCCTCTTTGGTTGCTCAAGAAGAGCATGTTGATGTGAACTTCATTAGAAATAATAATTTCAACAATAGTGCTTATAGGAACAATTTTGCTAGCAACAATTATAGGCCATATCCTTCTAATAGTGATAATAGCTATCTTGGTAGACCTAGAATGCCTAGTGAAGAAAGGATTTTAGAAGTTGAAAGGGCTACTAAGAATTTTATACAGATGCAATATGAGCAGAACAAGTTGTTCACCAAGACCAT
Source organism: Dactylis glomerata (assembly GCA_007115705.1). NCBI lineage: Eukaryota > Viridiplantae > Streptophyta > Magnoliopsida > Poales > Poaceae > Dactylis > Dactylis glomerata. The sequence continues at coordinate 56,025 of QXEO01001041.1, forward strand.
GGAGGAATAATCTGCCTTGTTGAAGACTATTAGTCATCAACTTGATAATTTGAATAGGGATATTCCTAAGTTGCAAGCTAAGGTTTCTAAAGCTGAAACCAGTATTTCATCTTTGTCTGATGCGCAATCTTCTTTGATTAATAGAATAGCTGCTAAACCTGATCTTTTTGCTGCTACTAATGCCATTCAAGTTAGAATTGATGAAAATGTTAGAATGTTAGCAGAATTGCATGCTAAGTAGGAAAGAGAAGATGAGATGGCTAGAAATATGAAGGTTTGTACTATTACCACCTCTAGTGATGTTGTTTCAAATGCTAGCAATCCTCTTACTTTGATTGGTGTAGAGAAAACTCCTACTCCTTGTGCGAAAAAGCCCAAAACTGCAAAAACTTTTTCTACAAAAAGTGCTGAAATTTTTCGGAGTATGGGAGACAATAGCTCTACTTCTTTTAATGATTTTGATGTTGATGGTTGCAATATCTCTGAAGTTATTTTGTTCTTGCAAAAGCTTGCTTTAAGTCCTAATGCTGGTTCTATGAAAGTTGCTTTTACAAAGCATATTACAAATGCTCTCATGTAAATTAGGGAAGAAAAGTTGAAACAAAAGGTTTCTATTCCCAAGAAGTTAGAAGATAGTTGGGAGCCCATCATTGATATGAATGTGAATGATTTTGATTGTCATACTTTATGTGATCTTGGTGCAAGTATTTCTATTATGCCTAGAAAGATTTATGATATGCTTGGTTTACCACCGCTTGAAAATTGTTATTTTGATGTTCCTCTTGCTGATGTTGCTACGAAGAAACCTTTGGGAAGGATTAATGATGTTCTTATTATGGTTAGCAATAACCTTGTTCCCGTTGATTTCCTTGTTTTGGATGTTGAATGCAATGCTTCATGTCCTATTATTTTGGGAAGACCTTTTCTTAGAACTGTTGGTGCCATTATTGATATGAAGGAAGGCACCATTAAATATCAATTCCCACTCAAGAAAGGTATGGAACACTTCCCTAGAAAGAGAAAGAAATTACTTTTTGACTCTATTCTTAGAGCAAATTATGAACTTGATGCTTCATCGCTTGATATTACTTGATTTCCACTTTCTGTGCCTAGCTGAAATGCATTAAAGAAAAGCACTCTTGGGAGATAATCCAATGTTTTCTTTTCAGTACTTTTTCTTTTTATTGAGTCTTCGAAGTTGTTACTACTATAATGACCTCTCCTTGTCATTTTTATTTCGTTTTTGTGCCAAGAAGAACCTCTAATTGGAGGAAGGTAAGATTTGGGGAAGTTGCTGTCCTGAAACAGATTTCTGTGCTGCACCGTAAACATTCGTGAAAATTCTCAGAATATCTTTTTGATCTGAGATTTCTTGTGCACATGCCCTAGGTTATTTCCAAACTTTCATTAGTTTTGCACTTTTCGATTTGAGCAACAGAAGGTCCTCAGAAAAATCGATCTTTGTCAGCTGTTCTGTTTTGACAGATTTCTGCCACTATTTGTGTTTGCCTCTCGATCACTTTCTTTTTGTGTTCTTTTGATCGAGGAAGTTGCTACAGTAGCTTATGCTTTAATGGGTTTTATACTTGAGTTTAAAACTGAACCAAAAGAGTAGATTTACTATCATGCTTACACTAATGTTCTAATAGAATTGTGTGAAGTTTTGTATGAAGGAAGTTTTCAAGTGTAGGGTGATACGTCTCAAACGTATCTATAATTTTTGATGCTTCATGCTTGTTTATGCACCATTTGCTTTGTGTTTTGTTACACTTCGTGGTGTTTTTATGCATTTTCTAGAACTAACCTATTAACAAGATGCCACAGTGCCAGTTCCCTATTTTCTACTGTTTTTGTGTTTTAGAAAAGCTACACAGGAAATATTCTCGGAATTGGACAAAACAAAAGCCGAAGTTCCTATTTTTCCTGAAGCGAGAAGGAGTCCAAAGTTGAGACAGAGGGGGACCAGGGGCCGCCCACATCATGGGGTGGCGTGGGCCAGCCCCTGGCCACGCCACCAGGTGGTGGGGCCACCTGGCCCACCTCCTACGCCGCCCTTCCACCTATATATTCCCCTCGATGGGAAAACCCTAAGGGCCCGATGAATTTTCCACAAAAATACTAGAATCCGCCGTTGTTGTCGACGCGAGATCGGGAGGGTCCAGAAGCTCTTCCCGGCACCCTGCTAGAGAGAGGAATCACCGCTGGAGGCCTTCAAAATCACCATGCCTGCCTCCGGAGTGATGTGTGAGTAGTCTACCTTGGACTACGGGTCCATAGTAGTAGCTAGATGGTTGTCATCCCCTCCATTTGCTTCATGTTTAGATCTTGTGAGCTGCCTATCATGATCAAGATCATCGTTGTGTAATTCTACATGTTGTGTTTGTTGGATCCGATGAATATTGGTACTTTGTCAAGTTGATCTATTGATTTATCATCTTTATGTTATGTCTATGTTGTTTATGATCTTGCATGCTCTCCATTGCTAGTAGATATCTTGGCCGAGTAGATGCTAGTGACTCCAAGAGGGAGTATTTATATAGTGGGTTCATGCCTCTAGTAACTTGGGGGAGTGACAGAAACCTCTAAAGTTGTAGATGTACTATTGCTACTAGGGAGAAAACAACAATCTTGTGTTCAAGGACATTTGTATTGTTTACATTACACACTTTGCTTAAGGCGATAATTTGTTGCTTGCAACTTAATACCCAATGGTTGCTCGGGCGACATCCGGCGGGTGTATTATTTGTCATAGATGCTGTTGGATTACGGTCTATGTATTATGTTGTAATGCCCAAGTGAATCTCATAGTGATCCTCATGACATTTGTACGCTTGCTTTATTCTATCAATTGCCCAATTGTAATTTGTTTACCTAGCATGTTGTTTATCTTATGGAGAGACACCTTTAGTGAACGGTGGACCCTGGTCCATTCTTTTACATTGTTATTACCGTTTACCATTTACTTGCTTTACTTTCATTCTGGCAAACTACTATCTTTTACCACTCGATACACTTAATCCTTTGTTTACAGCAAACCGGTGAGATTGACAACCTCATTGTAAGTTGGGGCAAAGTACTTGGTTGTGTTGTGTGCAGGTTCCACGTTGCTGCTGGTGCAAAGCTACGCCCTGGACGAGGCGCCATATATAAATTGTCTAGAGATGTCGCGAAGCTAGCAAGCATCAACCTTCGGAAGTTGGTTCTTTCTCCTACTGGTTCGATAAACCTTGGTTTCATAATGAGGGAAGACTTGCTGCTATGCTCATCATACCTTTCTCTTGGGGTTCCCAACTGGGCGGTTAACTACACGCCATCAAGCAATTTTTCTGGCGCCGTTGCCGGCGAGAAAGAGGATATCTGCAAGGGGAGTCTCTCGCTTCCAATCTTTTACTTTGTTATTGTTTTGCTTTATTTTATTTTTGCTTGCATCTTTTTATCAAAAATACAAAAAAATAGTTTCTTTATAGTTGTTATTTTTACTTGCCTGCTTTTAGTCCTGCTAGAATGAGTAATCCTGAAGTTGAGGTTCGTACTTTTAAGCAACAAGGCAGAGAGAGTTTGAAAGATGCTTGGTACCGAATTAGTAATGCTCATCATAGGTGTACAAAGAAGCATTCTACCATGATCCTCCTTAGAAATTTTTATGTTGATCACAAAACTTTTGAGGAAGTTGCTATAGTATCTTATGCTTTAATGGATGGTATATTTGAGTTTGAAACTGAACCAAAAGAGTAGATTTACTATCATGCTTACACTAATGTTGCTAATAGAATTGTGTGAAGTTTTGTATGAAGGAAGTTTTCAAGTGTAGGGAAAGGAGAGTGATGAGATAAGATGAAGTATGGACAAAAGCTCAAGCTTGGGGATGTCCATGTCACCCCAAGAAATATCCAAGAGGTACAAGCGTCAAAGCTTGGGGATGCCCCCGAGGCACCCCTTTTTCATCGGCAAAAATCAGGTCACCTTTCAAGACACTATATTTTTATTGCTTCGTATTCTATGCGTTTTTCTTGGAGCATCTTTACTTTCGCTTTCAGTTTTCTTTTGTTTTGTTTGCTGCAATAAATGGTTGGACCCCAACAAATTTCTTTTGGAGAAGACACACTCCGTTTTTCATTGCCAAGAACACTCTAGTTTTCACTCTTATCGTTCAACGAGTGTTCTCTTTTTCTAGTACTACGTTTAGCTTTTGTTTTTCACCTTGATTTTTGTTCAGATCTTGTTATATCTTTGTATCAAGGTGTATTTAGACCACTGGTCTATGTTGGTTTTCATCTCAAAGAGTGGTTTCAAAAAGGTTGAATGGTGTTGGAAAAGAGAAAAAAATTCATGCCTATAGTGGTACAAATGGGAGCTTGTTTAGACTGTGGTTTACACTTTTTCATGTCATGCTTGATGTTATTTTGATAGTATGCTTAGTAGTTTTTGATGTAGCATGACTTGTTTCAAATGAGATTGCTTAATGTGCCTTTGAAAGAATCATGCATTGTTTTTGTTATATGGGAGCATATTATTGTGGTTTTCTCCTTTGATGCTTTATTTGGGTTGACTTGGCGCATGCTTACAACATGTTTGACTCTAACAAGTCACCATAAGCCTCTATGATCATTTGGTTTTTGAATTGTGATACCACTTTATGCTTCGGTTAATGATGTTTTGTCGCTATGCATGATTATGTCCGTTATTGCTCTCTTAGTTGGTCGCTCCCAGTCTTTTGCTAGCCTTCATTTTGTACTGAGAGGAAATACTTCTCGTGCATCCAACTCCCAACCAAAGTTTTTAAATGTATCCACCATATCTATATATTAGCAATTTGCTATTCCAAGCACATTCGTCTTGCTTTTATCTATCCTTCAAATTAAACTTTTTGTGTTATGTGAAAATTAGTCAGTAAAACTCTCACGAACCTGACGGCACACTTTACTTTTCTTGCTTTTAATAAATTTGACATTATGGCTCTCTTATGTTGACGTTATGCTTGCAAGTTGTAAGTTATCCCAGCCATGCCGTCATGGGGCAAGCTTTTAACATTGCACTTTCTCTCATTTAGTTGATATCGTGATCTTTTGTTTATGGATACCTGCGATGTGAAATAAGTTGGAAAATTGTGAGCTCATGGAGTTTGTATATGTGTTGGGGATATACCAAATAGGTATACCAGCGACGTAGTCCTGAACCAGCAAGCCAGGGTGGCCCATCAGGGTGGTATGGCGGATTGCCTACCGGGCGGCCCAGTTGCTGGAAGCCCATGGCGGATACTGGACGCATGAGCTCATGGCGGATCCGGAGACAGGCCCATGGCGGGTTGCCTTGTAGTACACGCATAGGACTTAGTCTAGGACTCCATATTGTATCCGCTCTGGTACCATTATGATGCCCACACCAGGCGCCTTTATAAGCCAGCGTGGAGGAGCCCTTGAGGCACGACTTAGACATACGGCCAATCGCATAGCGAAACAGCCAACCTCATCATTGTAACCGAGCACTTGTTGCCATATAGTGAATTATAGCAGCACGTAGGGTCTCGCCACCGTTGCGGGATCTGAAGCTGGGTAAACTCGTGCTACCACCGTCCCGGATCGCTCCGCCGTGTTCACCCCCCTCCACAAACTGCCATACACCTACCCCTATGGCAGATCTATTGACGAAGCCATGACAGTTAATGCCCACCATGGGGCATAACGCGTCAGGAGCGCGGATCTAGGCGGGATCCACCTTTGCAGGCATCGGTGGCACCGTCGCCATCGGGCGTGTCCTTTACGATTCCGGCTTCCCCATCGTCCTAGCGGATACCCTCTGGGTGCCGGCTAGAGAAGACCCTACCCGACTTACCGTCGTTCCGATCGGAGACATCCACATCTTCATCGGAGAAACGGACCTTACCCCCGCCACGGAAACCAATTTCTGGCGGATTGGTATCGCTGAAACCCCCAAACGGACTGCTTTCGAGCTGGATACGGAATAGGAATCATCTGATCTAGAACTTTCCAAGTTATCCAGATCGGATCTAAAAACAATCCCACCCAACCCGCCCTAGAGGTAGAGGAAGTGGTGGAGGACCGCTGTCAATCCGCCATGAGCAATCTGGCGTTAGAAGCACCGCGGTATTGCCTTGTTGCTTTCGCAGGAACCTCTTCGGGATCTGCCTCCAATGGAGATGACAGCCCAGGTGAATCCTTCCTAGAGGCACTTAACGAAAGTGGTGAATCGGATGACTGGGATAGCAAAGGCTATGACTCTGATCACTATGACGCCGCCATGAGAAGGATCGAGGCAGAGTTAGCTCAGCAAGCACTAGAAGAGCAGAAGGAAGCCGTGAAGCAGGTGTTCATGACCAGCAAAGGAGATGACACTGGGCAGAGAACCGGTGATCCCCATCCCAAGCAGCCCATGACGGAGATGCCGGCAAAGAGCAGGGTAACCCGCCACCAGCTGTTGATCCCGCCACGGAACAGCTGCCCGAGATTCATGGCGGACCCAGACCTCTACAACCCACCATCCCCGCGATGCATAACCCAGAAGACTTCACGACCCCGCTAGACAAGGTCGTCTATGGAACTCTAGGAGACCCAATCACTCCTGACTATGTCAGAGACGTGAACGATTTCGAGCAGAAGAGGCGAGCAATCCTTAAAGAAGCAAAGCGAGTCGAGAAGATGGGCGAAAAGCTAGATGGCGACATTGCTAAAGCTCAAGACACACTTAAACGCGCAAGGAATATGGAGGAGAAGTACGTTACCCTCATCCAAAACCAAATGAATAAGGGTGGCGACCCGCAGTTAGTGTAACGACCCGGAAAATTCCCCTATTAGATTTGTTTGTTCTTTTCTTTTTCGCGTCATCGCGACGTGTGCATCATCATGCATATATAACCTTGCATGTTTTGTCAAAACTTAAATTTATTTGGTACAAAATATTTCTTATTTTCGCTTGTATGGTTCTAGAAATCCCTCCTCTCTTTTTCTTATTTTAAATTAAAACTGAATGAAATATTTGCAAAACCTTGGAATTTGACTTGAGGTTATAAATCATGTTTTCAAAAATGTTGTTTCAACATGTTTTCAAATCCTTCCTGTACCTCTCTCTATTCCTTGATCTATATCTAAAAATTGTTTTGAAACGTTTTTGAAAGAGCCCAACTCGGAGTTTCAGCTATTCGACCCATTTGTCCTCCCTTCCCGGTGGTCCACTTTTCCCGAGTGAGAACATGCCTTCCTGAGTTGTCCTCTTCGTGTGGCAAGCACGCAGAATGCGTGACCCCCTTCCTGCACCTTTTCCCCACCACGCCGGGCGCGTGAGCCCATCCTCTGCTTTATCTCGACGTGGAGCTCCCTCCTCCACGCAACCCCTTCTGCCTCCTCCTTTCTTTCTTCTCTTCCACGAAAGTCCCAGGAAGAAAGCCCACAGCGCCGTCGCGTGCTCCGAGTCCTAGCCGTCGCCATGATCTGTCGATGGATTTCGTGTCGCAAGAACACGGGGTTCCACGCGACGGACCCGAAGATTCGAACGCAGGGGGCTGAACATGTGAGATCTTGGATCGCAACGAAACACGGTGACGGAAGCCTCGATTGTCGGACGCGCAACGCACTGCAGAGAGGGAGACCGAGCTTTACCCAGGTTCAGGGCCCTCGTGGTGAGGTAAAACCCCTACTTCCTGCCTTCTTGTATTACGACGCGACACCTCGCGAGGAGTACAAGGCCTTGGTTACAAAGCTCTAGCTGGTCTCCCCTCCTTTTATAGCGCCAAGGTCCTCCTTCCCCTTATCTTCTTGGGGAAGGGGTTGCCACACACGGCCAAGGAGGGAGGACAGCTGTAGACTAGGTTCTTCTGTAGACTTGGTCTTTGTAGGGTAGTGGCGCCGGTCCACAGGAGTGGGTGGAGGAGGCTGACGTCCTCCTCTGGCGCCCTGCACCGTCCATGCTATATTTAGGGGGGTGGCCAACTGCCACTGTGCCGCTTTGGGCAGGCACAGAGAAAGTTGGTCTCCTCCCTGTCGGGGGTAGCGTGGACGGTACGCGGTCTTCTGCCCGTTGCCCTTCTTGCTCCGCACGAAAACGTGCTAGGCTGACGTGGGTGATCACTCTAAGATTTACACATATATCTGAACCCTGCAACCATGAAACTTGTCTGTTTTACCTCATTTCTACCAGTGTTGTACCAACATTTTACATCATTTGATCCTTTGTCACAGATCAGTGCGCCAAGGCACTTAAATCTACAAGTCAGAGCATTTCAAACCAAAGACCAAGCCACCAGGAATGGAGGAGTACATCTTGAGGAGCAAGAAAGAAGCCAACGGCAGAAACAGGCTGCCACAGCACAAGAAGACAGTAAAATCGGCAAAAGCAGAAAAGCCGATGTTGCAGAAAAGCCGATGCCGCCACCAACTTCCCACTACTCCTCTACGCCGCAGCAAGAATGCCACAAAAAGCCTTTAAAAGGAGAGGTCTAGGTTCACTCCCACAATAACACCTCTCCACACAGCCACTCCATCCATCCACAGCCACTCCATCCATCCACCACTCCACCAAAAACCTTCCTCCTCCATAGTCCAACACACCAAAAAACCACCACCTTTCCACCCACTTTTCCCTCATCTCCTCTGCTGCAACAAGATCAGATCAACGGCGCAAGCAAGAACACCACCATGAACACCACCAAGAACACCTCCAAGAACGTCAAGATGGACAAAGCTCGAAGGATCTGAAGGCCAAACTCTCCCTCATCTCTCTTCATCCTCTGCCACGACAGCAACATCTCTGCCTTCTTCTACTTTCTCTGCCACGGCAAGCCTTCGGTGACCAACAGCAACCTCTCTCTCCTCTCCCCCATGCTCTGTGATGATTTGTGTTGATCTAGCACTGTAAAACAGTTTGAACCTTGTCCTGGATCTTTGCTATGGTTTGAGTGACACACTCCATTGTAAACTCCAAGATTACTGTGATTTCTGTGTTGCATCTGCTTGATCTGTTAGGTGCAAGACTAGCCTCTGCATCTAGTCCCAAAAATGCATCCCTGCCTCACTTGCTCGTTTGTCCTTTGTTTCCTTGCCTGACAAACAAGAAACATTGGATTTGTTATGTTAAAACTTCCCTGCCTCACTTGCTCGTTTGTTCTTTGTTTCCTTGCCTGACAAACAAGAAACATTGGATTTGTTATGTTAAAACTTCCAACCTAAAACCTCCTGTTACTTTACTGTTTACAACATCAAAAACCCAACTTTTCTGCTTAGCTTCTGGAAATTAGGAAATAGTCTCATTTGTGTTGATCCCTGTGGAGACGACTAGAAAAACCCCCCTATATCTCACAACCTGACCAAAATTGGCGCCGTTGCCGGGGATCAACTTTTGATTGTTTCCTTAGATTACAGTAGACTAAGCTGTGTAAATACTTGTTCCAATTTGCAATCTTTGATTGTCTGTTTTAATTACTTGTCTGTGATCAAGCTTAGAACTTTTATTAGGGGATTTAGTTCACTAACCCTTGATCAAGTTCTTGTCTGTGATTGTGTGTAGAACAATGATTTCATCTAATCTCTGTGGGAATTCAGTTGATGCAGTCCTCTGAAGATTCTCCACTAGCCCCATTTGATCCCGAACCAGAGAGGACTTTGTTTGCAAGAAAGAGAGCAGCTTCTGAAGTTTCTGCTGAAGAGTTGGAAACTTCTGTCTCAGATTTGGAATCGTCATCCTCAGATTTCAGCATGGGTGATAAGAAGTTGAGAGATTTGTGGATTCCCAAGGACCAGATCAACAATGCAGATGTGATTATGCCTGCAATACAAGCAAACAACTGGGAAATCAAGCCAGCTCTGATCAATATGGTGCAACATAATCCCTTCAAAGGTTCTGCTTTGGAGAGCCCCCATGAGCATATCAGAAATTTTCTGGAGTACTGCAACACTTTGAAGCACAATGGTGTTCCTCCTGAAGCCATCAGGATGCAATTGTTTCCCTTCTCACTGTCTGGACTTGCAAAAGTTTGGTTCCACTCTCTTCCTATTCACTGCAGAGACACATGGGAACATGTTCTTCAAGCTTTCTTTGAGAGATACTTCCCTCCAACCAAAGCAGCTGAGTGCAGAGACAAGATAACAAGATTTGTGCAATATGAAGGAGAAAGCCTGTATGATACTTGGCAGAGATACCAAGGTCTCATCAGGATGTGTCCCAACCATGGCCAGGAGCAATGGCTCATCTTGCAAACCTTCTACAAGGGTTTGACAGAGCAAACCAGGTCATTTGTTGATTCAGCTGCTGGAGGTGGAATCATGAACAAGACCCTTGATGAAGCTACTGAGTTGATTGAGAGCATGGCATCACACAACTTCTCCTGGACAAATGAAAGAGCTGTCCACCCCAACAATCAGCTGTAGATTCAGTCAAGTGGCCAGAATGCTTTGGAAGCTAAGTTGGAGAGTTTAACAAAGCAGCTTGCCCAGCTCATGACAGAAAGAAACAGCCAAGCTTTGGTTCCTGTCAACCAAGTTACTTCTGCCTGTGCAATTTGTGGAAAAGAAGGCCATTCTCTCATGGAATGTACCTTGTCTACACCTCCTGAAGCCATGATATCAGAGGTGAACTATGCCCAGAATCAAGGGCCATATTCCCAAAGTTACAACCCCTCTTGGAGAAACCACCCCAACCTTTCTTACAAGAGCAATAATCAGCAAAATTACCCAGCACCAGGGCAGCAGCACTATGCCCAAGCATCCCAGCAGAGTTACCATCAGCCTGGACAACTAAATTTCAGACCCCAAGGTCAAGTGCAACACCCACAACAACAACACCACCCAGTACATCAGCAAACTACTTCATCCAGCAGTAGCAGCCAATCTGAGCTTGGAGAAATGATGAAGCTATAGAAGGAAATGTTCAGTGGAATGCAAGAAACTATGAAAATGCAATCTGAACTTTTCTACAAGACTATGCAGCAACTCACTGCTGGAATCCAGACCAACAACATTGGAAAACAAGCTGAAGGAAAACTGCCAGCCCAAGCAGAGAAAAACCCAAAACAGTGTGGTGCCCTTTCCACTACTGAAGTTATTGATGCAGTCACCACTAGGAGTGGGGTGAACACTGAACCCTTACTCAAAACCCCACCAAATGTCACTTATGTTGCTCCACAGAGAAGACCCACCGTGCAGCAACAAACACCTCCAGAAATTGTTCTGCCAAGGCAGGAAAAATCAACAGGACAGCCTGCCCAGACAGAAAATCCTGCCAAGGCACAGATCTCTGCCACAGAACCAACAGAGAAGCCTTTGTTGATGAAAGTGCCATTTCCAGAGAGATTGGACAAGACCAAGGAGGAGAAGCAATACTCTAAATTCCTTGAGACCATGAAGGAAGTGCAAATCACCATCCCCATCTTGGATGCAGTGTTGCACATTCCCCTATATGCAAAGTTTTTCAAAGATCTGATCACAAGGAAGAGGACTTTGGACAGCCCTGAGTTAGTAGCCTTGACAGAAGATTGCAGTGCTGTGATCTTGAACCATATGCCCAAGAAGCTACAAGACCCTGGAAGTTTCAGCATTCCCTGTGTAGTGGGAAGAAAAACCTTCACAGCCCTTTGTGACTTAGGTTCCTCTGTAAGTGTGTTACCCTCTGCTGCAAGCCAGATTCAGCAGCTGGGAACGTTAAAGCCTACCCCAATGACACTTCAACTTGCTGATAGAACCTTGAGAAAACCAGTAGGAGTCCTTGAAGATGTGCCAGTCCAAGTTGGCAACTTTGCATATCCTGTGGACTTTGTTGTGCTAAAGATGGAAGACAATGCTGAATCAATGATTCTAGGCAGGCCATTCTTGGCAACTGCTGGTGCCATCATTGATGTCAAAGGTGGAACCCTCAAATTACAATTTGGATCAGAACAAGCTGAATTCAGCATGAAACATGCCACTCATTTACCCAATGTTCCTGAACATTGCCATTCCATTGATATTGTTGAAAGAAGTGTGCTAGAAACTTTGCCAGAACCTGAACAAGAAGAGCCTGAAGCTCAAGTCTTTGTTACTGCTGAAACCACCAATGTACAACAGCTCTGTGAAGTGAAAATTTGTGAAATTGTACCTGTGTCAAGTGCAAGAGAACCAGCTCATCTAGCTCACCATTCTGTTGTGGAGCTCAAAGAATTGCCTTCCCATCTGAAATACTCATTCTTGGAGAAGGAAAAGTTACACCCTGTGATTATTAGTTCTGCCCTTTCAAGTGAACAAGAAGAAAGACTTCTGTCTATTCTGAAGCTGTACAAGAATGTCATTGGATATTCCATTGATGACATCATTGGCATTAGTGAGAAAGTGTGTTCTCACAGGATCCACTTAGAAGAAGGCAGCAAGCCAACAAGAGAAGGACAGAGGAGACTAAACCCTGCTATGCAAGATGTAGTAAAGAAGGAAGTTCTGAAATTGTTAAAGGCTGGAATGATATACCCCATCTCTGACAGTGAGTGGGTGAGTCCTATCCACATTGTGCCCAAGAAAGGTGGCTACACTGTTGTTGAAAATGAAGAAGGAAGGCTCATGACCACAAGACCTGTTACAGGATGGAGGATGGTGAATGACTTCAGAAAATTGAACAAAGCTACAAGAAAAGATCACTTCCCTCTGCCATTCATGGACCAGATGCTAGAGAGACTTGCTGGCCAGCAGTACTACTGCTACCTTGATGGTTACTCTGGATTTCTGCAGATTCCAATCCACCCTTCTGACCAAGACAAGACCACATTCACCTGCCCATATGGAACATTCGCTTACAAAAGGCTACCATTTGGCCTTTGCAATGCTCCAGGCACCTTTCAGAGATGCATGATGTCCATATTTTCTGATCACATTGAGAAGATTATGGAAGTTTTCATGGATGATTTCACTGTGTATGGAAAAGACTTCGAAGCCTGCTTGAAGAACCTCACCTTAGTCCTCCACAGATGCTCTGAGCAAAATTTGATTCTGAACTAGGAAAAATGTCACTTCCTTGTCTCTGAAGGCATCGTGTTGGGCCACCTTGTGTCTGCTAGAGGAATTGAGGTGGACAAGGCAAAGGTAGATGTGATTGCCAAGCTACCTCCTCCTGAAAACGTGAAGGGAATTCAAAGCTTCCTGGGCCATGCTGGCTTCTACAGGAGGTTTATCAAGAACTTCTCCTATCTTGCCAAGCCACTCACCAATCTCCTGAATCATGAAGTGAAGTTTGTGTTTGATGACACTTGTTTGCAAGCATTCAACCAATTGAAAGATGCTCTCATCACAGCCCCTGTTGTTCAACCTCCTGACTGGACACTGCCATTTGAACTTATGTGTGATGCAAGTGACTTTGCCGTTGGAGCAGTCCTTGGCCAGAGGAAAGACAAAGCTGTGCATGTTATACATTATGCAAGCAAGACTTTGGATGATGCTCAGATCAATTACACCACCACAGAGAAGGAGCTGCTAGCTGTTGTGTTCTCATTTGATAAGTTTAGACCATACCTGGTTGGACACAAGTGCATTGTCTACACAGACCATGCAGCAATTAGATATTTAGTGAGCAAAAAGGATGCTAAACCAAGACTCATCAGATGGATCCTTCTGCTCCAAGAGTTTGACATAGAAATTAGAGACAAGAAAGGGTCAGAGAACTCAGTTGCTGATCACTTGTCCAGAATCAACATTGATGAAAACAGAGAGATTCAAGACTTGATGCCAGGAGAACAGCTCATGGCAGTCAGTGCCACTTCACCTTGGTATGCTGACTTTGTGAACTTCCTAGCTTGTGATATTGTGCCAGCAGATCTCTCCTACCAGCAAAAGAAAAAATTCCTCCATGATGTCAAGAGTTACTATTGGGATGAACCTTTTCTGTACAAACATTGTGCTGACGGCATTGTGAGAAGGTGTGTTCCATCTGATGAAAAAAGTGACGTGATGTTCCAATGCCATTCAGGATTGTATGGAGGACATGCTGGAGTGTTCAAGACTCAAGCCAAGATTCTGCAAGCTGGTTTCTTTTGGCCAAGTATGTTCAGAGATGTTCATGAGTACATAATGAAGTGTGATCCTTGTCAAAGAGCAGGAAAGATGTCAAAGAGAAATGAAATGCCCCAAAGAGGAATCTTGGAAGTGGAATTGTTTGATGTGTGGGGAGTTGATTTTGTTGGACCTTTGCCATCTTCTCAAGGCTACAGGCATATTTTAGTTGCTGTTGACTATGTGTCAAAATGGGTTGAAGCCATTCCCACTGTTAATGCTGATGCCAAGGCAGTTTGTAGAATGTTCAAGACTGTCATTTTCCCAAGATTTGGAGTGCCAAGAGTTGTAATCAGTGATGGTGGTGCTCACTTCAACAATGACCAGTTTGAGAAGCTTCTGACCAAGTATGGAGTGAAGAATCATAGAGTGACAACTCCTTATCATCCGCAGGCCAATGGCCAAGTGGAGTTGTCAAACAGGGAAATCAAGCAAATCTTGGAGAAAGTTGTGTCCAAGACCAGAGGAGATTGGTCAATGAAATTGCCCGACACTTTGTGGGCTTACAGGACAGCATACAAGACACCCATTGGCATGTCACCTTTCAGAATTATCTATGGCAAAGCTTGCCATCTGCCAGTCGAATTGGAGCACAGAGCGCATTGGGCAATCAGGAAGCTGAATTTGGACATTGGCAAAGCAGGAAACATGAGGAAACTGCAGCTGTGTGAGCTTGAAGAGCTCAGGAATGATTCCTATGAAAGTGCAAAGATTTACAAGGAGAAGACCAAGAAATGGCATGACTCCCACATTCTGAGAAGGGAATTCAAGGAAGGGCAGTCAGTGCTGGTGTATGATTCCAAGTTACACTTATTCTCTGGAAAGTTCAAGTCCAGATGGTTCGGCCCTTGTGTTATCAAGAAAGACCTAGGCCATGGTGCCTTTGAGGTTTATAGCTCAGCTGAGGGAACATTCAAAGTAAATGGCCAGAGGTTGAAGCACTACAGGATTGGAGATTTGATTGAAAACCAAGTTGAAGAAGATGATGAACCAGAGGATGGCTCCAATGCATCCTCTACCCATGCAAACCAGTGATGATGAAGCTATAGTCAAGCTAGTGACTTTAAACAAGCTCTCTTCCAGGAGGAAACCTGGTATCCCTTGTATCATATATTTCCCTTTCGCCTTTTTATATTTTTTGCCTTGTGTGTTTGTTTCTTTTTGTTGTTTCAGTGATAACTTGGATGAGGAGAAAGATTGATGTTGATTGACAAGGCAGAGAAGCAGGAAAACCATCAGGTGAACACTTTCCATTTCCACACATTTGTTAAAATCTGAATCAGAATATACTATACTGTTGGTTGGCCTTGTGTGAAAGTACTTTGTTAAGGAATGAATCAATTTCGCTTGCTTGAACCTGAAAATATCACTTTGCATGTTATGAAGAACTTTGCTTTGAATCTGCTTATAACCCTTGCAAATGCTTTGTTCAGAGCCTAGTTCCACTTTTAGAACTTTTGTATGGCTTTACTCAAAGAACCTGTGAAACATCAGCATATTTGTTAATTGCCCTAAGAATGAAGTTCATGATCCATTTCTTAGCCCCTAACCAATTGCATCTGTTGCATTTTTTGCATTAGCAAACATGATCTCTGGATTGTGACTTGTGAAGCACTAACATACTAACATACTAACATATTAACAGAAAGGAAAAAGTTTAGCATTAGCAACCATGATCTCTGGATTGTGGTGTGTGAAGCACTAACCTGATGATGCTAAGTAAAACTTGTTGTAAATACCCAAAGCACTAGCACCTATGATCCTGGGATTGTAGTGTGTGAAGCACTAACTAAGTTAACCCATCAAGCTAAGTGACTAACTGACTAACTTGTCTATGCATTAGCCTATTATGTTCCTGGGAACTGTAATAGGTGAAGCACTAATTTTGCATTACATATTGGGCTATGTACTGGATCTTGAGTTTTCAATTTCAGAGTCAATTACTTTATACTCATGTGTCCATGTTGTTTGATCTAGACATACTCAAATTCTCTTGTGAAACTTGTTTTTGAATCGGCAATTGCAAGATTTATCTGCATTGAGTCAGCAATGTCCCTCATCATGCTCTGTTACATTTTGTTTGGTACAATGCACCATTCTTTACTTGAGGACAAGCAAAGGTTTTGGTCTGGGGGTTTTGATCACTCTAAGATTTACACATATATCTGAACCCTGCAACCATGAAACTTGTCTGTTTTACCTCATTTCTACCAGTGTTGTACCAACATTTTACATCATTTGATCCTTTGTCACAGATCAGTGCGCCAAGGCACTTAAATCTACAAGTCAGAGCATTTCAAACCAAAGACCAAGCCACCAGGAATGGAGGAGTACATCTTGAGGAGCAAGAAAGAAGCCAACGGCAGAAACAGGCTACCACGGCACAAGAAGACAGGAAAATCGGCAAAAGCAGAAAAGCCGATGTTGCAGAAAAGCCGATGCCGCCACCAACTTCCCACTACTCCTCTACGCCGCAGCAAGAATGCCACAAAAAGCCTTTAAAAGGAGAGGTCTAGGTTCACTCCCACAATAACACCTCTCCACACAGCCACTCCATCCATCCACAGCCACTCCATCCATCCACCACTCCACCAAAAACCTTCCTCCTCCATAGTCCAACACACCAAAAAACCACCACCTTTCCACCCACTTTTCCCTCATCTCCTCTGCTGCAACAAGATCAGATCAACGGCGCAAGCAAGAACACCACCATGAACACCACCAAGAACACCTCCAAGAACGTCAAGATGGACAAAGCTCGAAGGATCTGAAGGCCAAACTCTCCCTCATCTCTCTTCATCCTCTGCCACGACAGCAACATCTCTGCCTTCTTCTACTTTCTCTGCCACGGCAAGCCTTCGGTGACCAACAGCAACCTCTCTCTCCTCTCCCCCATGCTCTGTGATGATTTGTGTTGATCTAGCACTGTAAAACAGTTTGAACCTTGTCCTGGATCTTTGCTATGGTTTGAGTGACACACTCCATTGTAAACTCCAAGATTACTGTGATTTCTGTGTTGCATCTGCTTGATCTGTTAGGTGCAAGACTAGCCTCTGCATCTAGTCCCAAAAATGCATCCCTGCCTCACTTGCTCGTTTGTCCTTTGTTTCCTTGCCTGACAAACAAGAAACATTGGATTTGTTATGTTAAAACTTCCCTGCCTCACTTGCTCGTTTGTTCTTTGTTTCCTTGCCTGACAAACAAGAAACATTGGATTTGTTATGTTAAAACTTCCAACCTAAAACCTCCTGTTACTTTACTGTTTACAACATCAAAAACCCAACTTTTCTGCTTAGCTTCTGGAAATTAGGAAATAGTCTCATTTGTGTTGATCCCTGTGGAGACGACTAGAAAAACCCCCCTATATCTCACAACCTGACCAGTGGGCGTACCTCCTCTCCTCACCAGCAGGGGCTCGTGAGGAGGTCTTCTGGTCCTTAGCGGTTTCTGTCGTCGTTCTCCTCACGAGGTGCCTCCTCGTGAGGGTCTTCTCCGAAGCGAAGATTGTTGATTATCTCCTGGGCTGAAGATGGGCCGATGACGGGGCCCAGGAGCAGGTGGACCGGGATACCCCGGTATCCATTACACCGACAGTAGCCCCCGGGAGCCCGGCCCACAACGCGCCCTCTTGAGGAAGCGAAGGGTCGGGGGCCCCCGAAGCTGCTGGGCCCTCCAACGGCACGCGTCAACCGCGCGGTCAGAGGACCATGTGAAGATGCAGAGGCTGCGGACACGTGCCGTGGCCGCAGCTGGTGAGACGAAACGGCGGCGACGCTATAGTCTCCGAGGCGTCATCCATCATAATGATGCGTCGCTTGACTGCAGAGCGCTGCGCCAACGCTTCGGTTCCCGCGCTGGGATTTGACGCATCGACGCTGGATGATCCCCTTAAATAGGTCCTCCTTAAGACCGTCGGCACTTCACCTCCTTCCTCCAGTGCCACTTCTGCTTCTTCTTCCCTGAGAGCATGGACCCTTCCAACTCCGCCGCCGCCGCCGGTCCAAGCTCCGGAACGAAGCGTCGAGGGCGCCCTCCGGGCAGCGGGAACAAGGCGAAGGTCCCAGCCCAGTGGACCCCCGGCGCCGGGGGCCCCTTGCGCATTGGCGCGCCGAGGCAGAACGAGGCGACTCGCCCAGCCTCGGGGACCTCCGGCGCCCTGACCCTCCGGGGCCCCGCACGCGGCGGAGCCCTGAACTCGCCGTCGCCGCTGGCGACGGCGCCTGCTCCCCGCGCCTCGGGGAGCATTGATCGGGCCCTCCGGGAGGTGGAGGCCGCCCTGGGCCCCCCTCCCCCTGCTGCAGATCTTCCGGCCCCGCCGGTGAACGGAGTGATCGCCACTCCGTGCCACCTGGCGGCGGCGATGCTGGGACCCCTCGTCGCCCCGGGGTCCCGATTCTTGGAGCTCCTCGTCGTCGTCGACGCCCCGGGGTTCAACTCCCTCCGGTTACCCGACGCCATCCGGAGGGTGCTTCACGCCCACGGCCCAGCCGCTGGGGAGATCGCCCTGGGGGAGCAGAGCAGGCCAGATCTCTTCTGGCCTGTGGACATCCTCTTCGGGCCGACCGGCAACGTTGTCCTCTCCGGCCGCTGGAGGCCCTTCGCCCTCGGCTGCCGCCTCTGCATCGGCGACCGCCTCGTCTTCCGCTTCAAGCTGGGGACCCTGGAGGCGATGGTGCGGATCTTCACCGCCGACGGCGTCCGCCGCACCTACCCCCAGCTCCCGGCGCAGTGAAGAGGAAGTCCTGGGCGGTAGTCTTCTGGGGAGGGGAGCTAGTCTCCTCCCCTTTTCGTAGTGTAGTCCTTGCCGGCGGGGAATGCCCCGCCGTGCTTTGCTCCTTCCCCCTCTGGGGGCGCTTTAATGAAATCCAGTTGCTTAATCTTGCTGTCCTTCACTGTCCCGGCCATTTGCTTGCTCGAGAGCCCTGGAGAGCTGCAGGTATCGACGGGAAGCCTCCCTCCAACTCAGAGCTCGGGACGGGTTCGGCGTCGATGACACAGTGGACGATTCCTGAGACAAGAAGTTGAAGAAAAGGTTGGAAAACAAAAAACCCCAAATCCCCGAAAACGGAAAAACAAATCGATAAAACAAACGAAAAAAGAAAGCGAATAAGATGCCCCTGTGACCGGCACAGGGACCTTCTCCGTCGTGGAGGAGCGCGGCACTATCTGTGCCAGCAGCTAAGAGCAAATTGCCGCGCGTGGCGATTCACGGGGCCTTCCTCGTCGTTGAGGGAAGCTGGACCCTCACGGACGTGAAAACGTCGACGCTTAAGAGAGCCCAGAGACCGTCGACACCTCACAAGGGTTGCTCATGAGGTGAAGGGCCTGGCGCGGACCTCCGGATCTGCGTCTCCTTCGCAAGATTTATCGGAGCGGCCTTGGTCTTCAATAATCCTGCCACGTTAGGCCTTCCTCAGGAGAGGGAATCTTCCTGCGGATGCTGATGCATCGACGCGTCTTTGCTCCCTCGTGAGGGTCGCTCACGAGGGGTAGGTCCTTAGCGGGTGCCATGGGCACACCTTGGACTTTTCCTCGAAGATTTTTTATTTTCTGGAGCACTTCGCGAGGAACTAAGCACCATGGGTATCCAGAGGTGATCGTTAATGGGGCCGTCGCCCCCGACCAGAGCTCGCTCCCTTCGGGTTTTTCGGGCTTGCTGTTTTCCGGGCGAAGGCCCCAGCATAGACACCGTGCCTAGCCCCCTTCCGCGGGGAGTACAACAGAAAATAAATGGACTTCATGCCATTTTGATGTCATGCCGAAGCAGAGGCGCTGTATTGCGCTTTAACTTAATATCAGTGCTTAAGAGCAGATTGAGCTGATACAAGTGCCGTGCAAACGGTCTTTTTCTCCTCGTGAGGAACCTAATGGTAGAACTTTCGCAGATGAGCTATGTTCCACGGGTTCCCCACTGGCACGCCTTCTGCGGTTTCCAGCCGTGCCGAGCCTGGCCTGGCGATATGCGTCACCTTGAAGGGACCTTCCCACATTGGAGACAGCTTGTGCAGGCCCTCGCGAGAGAGTATTCTCCTCAGCACCAGGTCGCCGACATCCAGAGTTCTTGCTCGAACATGGCGGCTATGGTAGCGGCGTAGTCCTTGCTGGTACCTCGCGGCGCGGAGCGCGGCTTGGCACCGAGCTTCTTCGAGCAGAAGGAGGCGGTCCTTGATGAGGTCCTCTTGGCGAATTTCGTCGAAGGCGAGCACTCTTGGCGACCCGAACTTGACGTCGGTGGGAAGAACAGCCTCCGCCCCGTAGACCAGGAAGAAAGGGGTTTCTCCGGTGGGCTTGGTGGCGGTAGTCCTGATGGACCACAAGATGGATTGGAGGTTGTCTAACCATTTTTTGCCGCAGGCTTCGAGCTTGGCGTTGAAGCTTTTCGTCTTGAGCCCTTTGAGCACTTCAGCGTTGGCGCGCTCGGCTTGACCATTGCTCCTGGGGTAAGCGACGGAGGCGAAGCAGATTTTGATGCCGGTCGATGCGCAGTATTCCCGGAACAAGCCGCTGGTGAACTGGCTGCCGTTGTCGGTGATTATGCGGTTAGGCACACCAAAGCGACAGACCAGTCCACGGACGAACTTGACGGCGGACCTGGCCGGGATTGTGCACACCGGTTCCACCTCCACCCACTTGGTGAACTTGTCGATGGCGACATAGAGGTAGCGATAGCCCCCTTGCGCTCTGGGAAATGGACCGAGGATGTCCAGCCCCCAAACTGCAAAGGGCCAAGTGAGTGGGATGGTGCACAGCTCTTGCGCCGGCTGATGTATCTGCTTGGCGTGGAATTGGCACGCCTCGCACCTCTTGACCATCTCCGACGCATCTCCGAGCGCCGAAGGCCAGTAGAAGCCGCTTCGATATGCCTTCGCAGCTAGAGTCGCGGCTGAAGCGTGGTGCCCACATTCGCCGGCATGGATGTCCCTTAGAAGCTCTTGGCCTTGGTGAGTAGATATGCGCTTCCGAGCGACGCCATTTGGGCGACGCCGGTACAAGTCACCATCCTTGACGCAGTAGCCCGAAGCTTGCCGCACAATCCTTTCGGCCTCCTCTTCATCCTCAGGAAGCCTGCTGCTGGTGAGGTAGGCCTTGAGCTCGATGATCCAATCCACTCCCTCCTGCCGGGCCAATGCCAGGAGGACGCGGTCACCCGAAGGAGGCCCGCAATCCGGAGCCCCCTGCTCCGGCGGTGGCGGCAAAGCGGAAGGAGGAGGTGGTTCGGATGTCGACGGAGAAGCGGACGGTTTGAAGAGACGCTCCTCGAAGACGCCGGCGGGCTGCGCCAGGCGATGAGAAGCGCGCTTGGCGATCTCGTTGGCCTCCACGTTTTCCCCTCTCGGGATGTGCTTCAGCTCCAAGCGTTGGAAGCGTTTTTCCATCTTTCGATGCTCCTCGAGATAAGCCGCCATGTGCTCATCCTTTGGAGTGTAGCTCTTGTTGGAGAAATTCACAACCAGCTGTGAATCTCCTTTGACGATGAGGCGCTTGATGCCCAAAGCATTCGCAGCCCTTAAGCCTGCAAGAGGTCCTTCGTACTCCGCGATGTTGTTGGAGACCTTGTGTTCCGGCCCAAAGCAGAGCTGCACAGCGTAGAAAAGCTTGTCTCCCGAGGGAGAGGTTAAGACAGCGCCTGCTCCCGCGCCCGGAAGGTTGAAGGCGCCGTCGAAGTGCATGACCCAGAGGCCCGGGGCCTCCTCTCCAGGGAGAGTCGACTCCACCTCAGGAGGCTCGTTTACGAATGGATCAGTCCATTCTGCAGTGAACTCGGCCAAAGCCTTGCTCTTGATTACCTTTGTAGTTTCGAAGGAGATCTCGAAAGGCTGAATCTCCACAGCCCACTCAGCCACCCGCCCGGTGACATTGGGGTTGCGCAGGACGGTTTCTAGGGGCCGATCGGTTACCACCTTAATCGGGTGACCCTGGAAGTAGTGGCGTAGCTTCCGCGAGGCGATGAGCAAGGTGTAGAGCAGCTTTTGCTGCATTGTGTAGCGTTCCCGCGCGTCGCGCAGTACCGTGCTGACGAAGTAGACAGGCTTTTGCACCTTGACGACCCCCTCGGAAGGCTCCCCCTCAGGAGGCTTTTGAGCGTTGCTCTGCGAGAGCGGCTCGGTCGGCGAAGATCCCTCGGGCGGCTCCTCCCGAGGGGCGGGAGGTGAAGCGGCCTCTTCCTCGTGAGGAGCCCCCGAGCTTGGAGGAGTGACCTCCTTGGCGATTACCTTGACGTCCCGCTCCGCGACGAGAACGGCACTTGCAGTCCTTGGAGTTGCCGCGATGTAGAGTAGCAAGGGCTCGCGAGTCGTTGGGGCAACCATGATCGGTGGGCTCGTGAGGTACCTTTTTAACTCGGCGAAGGCCTTGTCGGCTTCCGGAGTCCACTCAAACTTGCCGGTGCGCTTCATGAGCTTGAAGAAGGGCAAAGCTTTTTCCCCACTCCTCGCGATGAAGCGCCCCAGGGCTGCCATGCACCCCGCGAGGCGTTGCATTTCCTTAAGATTGCGCGGAGGACGCATCTCTTCGATGGCCTTGACCTTGTCGGGGTTCGCCTCTATCCCGCGATTGGACACGAGGAACCCCAACAGCTTTCCCGACGGTACGCCAAAGGCGCACTTGGCGGGGTTGAGCTTGATGTTTACCTTCCTCAGGTTGACGAATGTTTCCTCCAGATCCTCGATGAAGGTGCGACCCTCGCGGGTCTTGACGACGATGTCGTCGACGTAGGCTTCCGCATTCCTTCCCATCTGAGACCCCAGGGCCTTACGCATGAGCCTTTGGAAGGTGGCTCCTGCGTTCTTCAGGCCAAAAGGCATGCAGATGTAGCAGTACACCCCACAGGGAGTGATGAAGGCGGTCTTCTCCTCGTCCTCCTTTGCCATCTTGATCTGATGATAGCCGGAGAAAGCATCCAAGAAGCAAAGGAGGTCGCAGCCGGCGGTGGAGTCGACGATTTGATCTATCCTCGGGAGAGGATAAGGGTCCTTGGGACAGGTCTTGTTGAGACTCGTGAAGTCCACGCAGAGGCGCCCACTGCCGTTAGCCTTTGGGACGACCACCGGATTAGCAATCCAGGTGGGGTGGGCTACCTCGCGTATCAACTTGGCCTTCTTCAGCTTCTCTATCTCCTTGACGATGAAGTCTTGCTTCTCTTGCGCTTGCTTTCTGGTCTTCTGCTTCACGGGGTGTGCCTGAGGGCACATGGCTAAGTGGTGCTCGATCACCTCCCTGGGAACACCGGGCATATCCGACGGAGTCCAAGCGAACATGTCAGAATTTGCTCGCAGGAAGGTGACGAGCGCGCTTTCCTATTTGGGGGAAAGCCCTGCCCCGATGGTGACGAAGTTTTCGCAGCCCCCAGCCTGCAGCGGGACCTTCCTAGTTGCCGAGCGCTCTTGAGTAAACTGGGGCCTCCTCCCTGAGGGTACCGCAGCTTCCCCAATGCTCAAGTCCATCATGGGATGGTCCAGGTCCTCGCTTGTAGTAGGCGATGCAGAGGCGGCGAACTTCTTCCCTGTCGAACCCAGAGGGTTGGGCTCGAGAGAGGCCTTCTTTGCAGCAGCCCGCTCTTGGGATACGAGCTGCTTTTTCCTCGTGAGGTCGCCGGAGTGTTCCAGTAGATCTTCGTCGGCGGGGAACATGGAGGCGGCCTCACGGTAGACATGCTCAACCGATCGGAGAGCATCCTTCTCATTGCAGCGCACGGTGATCGTGCCGTTGGCGCCCAGAAGCTTGAGGACGTTGAAGCCATGGTGCGTTGCCGCCATGAACCTAGCCAAGGCTGGGTAGCCGAGGATGGCATTGTATGGCAGGGCGATGTAGGCAACGTCGAAGTCGAGGCTTTCTGTCCTGTAGTTGTCCCGGGTGCCGAAGGTGACGGGCAGGCTTACCTGCCCAATTGGCGTCATAGATCCTTCGGTTACCCCGAAGAACGGCCGAGTTGGCATGAGCCGGTGGTACGGCACCTGCATTTTTTCGAAGATCTCGATGGAGATGATGTTGAGGCCCGCCCCTCCGTCGATGAGAGTGCGATTGACGGCGACGTTGTTGATGGTCGGCGTGCACAAGAGAGGGATTGTGCCCACGCCCCTTGTGGAAGCCGGATGATCCTCCTCATCGAAGCCAATCTTGCACGTCGACCACTTCATCAGGCGACTGCCAAAGTTGGGCTGTGCCGCCGCGATTTCTCGCGACAGCTGCTTGAAGTGCCGATTTGATAGAGGAGCCTGAGCTCCACCCAGGAGGCAAGCGACGAAGTCTCGTGGCTCTTGATAGCCCCCCTGGTTCTCCTCCCGACGATCGTTTGCTGGTGGGGGTAGCGGCAGCGGCTCGGGATCGTCTCGAGACAGACCCCCACGGCGGCGACCTTCCTCGCGGTCGTCGTCGCGGCGATCGCCCCGGGATCCACTCTTGCCGTTGCTGCGGCCACCCCCACGACGCTTGGAGACACCGTTCTCCTCGTGAAACTTCCGGACAATCCAACAATCCTCGGTATTGTGGGTGTCCTTCTTGTGGATGAGGCAGTAGCGGCGACGTCGACCTTTATCGCGATCGGAGCGGTCCCCGCGGCGTTGCTTATGATCTGGCTCCGCCGCGAGGGCAGCAGCCTCCTTTCGCTTGGGGTCCTTGGACTTCGGCTTTGGGGGAAGCGCCTCCGGCAGATTGTGCACGAAGAGCCTCCCCTCCTCAGCCTTGGCGCAGCGGTCGGCGATCTCGAAGAGCCTGACGACAGAAGTCAGCTCATCATTCACGGACAGCTTCTCCCGCATCTTGACGTCGGAGACGCCCATGGAGAATGCGGAGATGACCTCCTCGTTGGAGATCCTGGGAATCTTGTTCCTCATCTGACTGAAGCGCTGGATGTACTGACGAAGCGTCTCGCCCTTGTACTGTCGCACCGCCTTAAGATCGTTCTTGGTGGCGGGGCGCTCGTACGTGGGCATGAAGTTGGCAACGAACTGACGACATAAATCCTTCCACGAAGTCACGGATTCGTGAGGAAGATTCATGAGCCAAGTCCGCGGAGCGTCCTTGAGGGCCATGGGGAACCAATTGGCCATGCCGCGCTGATCTCCACGCGCAGCCTGGACGGCGACGACGTAGAGTTGGAGGAATTCGACAGGATTTGTGGTCCCGTCGTAGCGCGTGGCGATGTCGGGCTTGAACTTGTCAGGCCAGACGACGTAGCGCTGCTGGCGAGTGAGGGCGAGACACCCGGGGTTGTAGATCGGGACGCCGGGGGTCCTGACGTTCTTGCCAGCCTCGCCGATGTCATCGATGGCGCGATCATGATTTTCGCCGCGGCGCTCGAGGGAGACGCGTGCGTCTTCCGGAGCGCGTTGGACGATCTGGCAGCTGGGCTCCCCGCGCGGCGAAGATGCGGCGCGGGAAACCACCCTCTTGGCCTTGTGGGCCATCCCATCTCCGGCGCCCGGGGCGCGATGCCCCGCCGCCGGATCTGGGCTCCCCGCGCCCTGGGCTCCTCCCAAGGCCGGGTCTTCGTTGGCGATGGCGACGAGCTCGGCGATTCGAGCGCGCCACCCCTCACGCCCGTCATCGGTGGGTTGATAACGCAGCAGCTCCTGCGCCATGGCGAGTGCCTGCGCAGGAGACAGCTGACTCCCAGAACGAGCGCGAGAAGTAGCGGTGGCGGTGAAGGAGAGCGAAGGCTCTGTCCGCTCAGACGGGAGGTAGGAGGACTCCAGATCTTCCTCCTCTTCCTCCTCCGCCGAAGCTTCACGACGACGGAAGATGGGCTCGGTTTGCCCCCGAGCAGCGTTGCGACGGCGAAGACGCTCGAGCCTTGCGTTGGCGTCGGCCATGTCGAAGCAGATCTAGAAGAAAAACACCACAGCCCCCTACCTGGCGCGCCAAATGTCGATGGATTTCGTGTCGCAAGAACACGGGGTTCCACGCGACGGACCCGAAGATTCGAACGCAGGGGGCTGAACGTGTGAGATCTTGGATCGCAACGAAACACGGTGACGGAAGCCTCGATTGTTGGATGCGCAACGCACTGCAGAGAGGGAGACCGAGCTTTACCCAGGTTCAGGGCACTCGTGGTGAGGTAAAACCCCTACTTCCTGCCTTCTTGTATTACGACGCGACACCTCGCGAGGAGTACAAGGCCTTGGTTACAAAGCTCTAGCTGGCCAGAGGTTGAAGAACCTGCGTGCCCAACTAGCAGCTTGAAGACGACGGAGATCAGATTAGATTGGATCCCCTCTAAGGGGTGGCCTCCCCTCCTTTTATAGCGCCAAGGTCCTCCTTCCCCTTATCTTCTTGGGGAAGGGGTTGCCACACACGGCCAAGGAGGGAGGACAGCTGTAGACTAGGTTCTTCTGTAGACTTGGTCTTCGTAGGGTAGTGGCGCCGGTCCACAGGAGTGGGTGGAGGAGGCTGACGTCCTCCTCTGGCGCCCTGCACCGTCCATGCTATATTTAGGGGGGTGGCCAACTGCCACTGTGCCGCTTTGGGCAGGCACAGAGAAAGTTGGTCTCCTCCCTGTCGGGGGTAGCGTGGACGGTACGCGGTCTTCTGCCCGTTGCCCTTCTTGCTCCGCACGAAAACGTGCTAGGCTGACGTGGGCGTACCTCCTCTCCTCACCAGCAGGGGCTCGTGAGGAGGTCTTCTGGTCCTTAGCGGTTTCTGTCGTCGTTCTCCTCACGAGGCGCCTCCTCGTGAGGGTCTTCTCCGAAGCGAAGATTGTTGATTATCTCCTGGGCTGAAGATGGGCCGATGACGGGGCCCAGGAGCAGGTGGACCGGGATACCCCGGTATCCATTACACCGACATGATCAACCCCGTGTCAAGCCGATGCCACCTAGAGCTTCGCCTCATCCTCCTCTATCTTACGGTGCAAGGAATCGATCCAGAATCGACTACAGAGATGGAGGCATCCTCTTCTTCATCTCCGGTCACCGGCGAAATCCGGCCGGCCCAGTCCTCCTCCGACCTCTCCGAGCACGCACGCGAACTTCCAGTGAGCCTATGCTCCTTTTCCCCTCTCCTCTACCTTCGTTTTGTGCCCTCACTGTCGTTGTTCTATTTGCCCGAGGTTGACTCCGCCATGAACGAGAGCTTCAGAGCTTGTCCGCACCGCCGACCGATCCTCTACAACTCCGAAGGCTCTTCATCGACTCCACAAAGACCCCACTGCCTCGTCCCCGCACTCCTTCGTCTGCAGCGCTGTCCTCTGCATCGATCCGCCTAGCTCGCTGCATCTCTACTCGTGTTCATCTCCGTCAGGAACTTGACTGTTGTCTCCATCCTTCAGATCTCGGTGCTGCTGGTTCAAATAATGTCGCATCTTGTGTTCAACAAGATCTGCTCGTAGCCTAGTTGGCTTGTTCCCTGTCAATACTCGGTGAGATCCGGAGTTCGAATCCCTCCTGCTGCAGGATTAAATCCCCACTTTTTGCTCCTTTTGTTGCTCAGATCCGACGCCTATTGGGCCTCAGCCCAGAACCGCCCAGAGCATCCCGTCGCTGGCGTGCGACCGTTGCTATCCGTCGCCAATCGGGCTCAGGTCCGGACCAACAGCCTTCCAGTTTTTTTTTTTGTTTCGTTTTCAGAAATTCCTGCAAGTATTGGCATCTTGCAAAATTCGTATCTTTTAAACCGTAACTCGAAATAAAAAGTATTTCATATGAAAGTTTATCAGAAAAATGCATAGAATTTGAATATACCATCCATATGCTTGTTTGCATCTTGCATCATGTCATGGCGTGATAGTTTGTATCTCATCTAATAAACAACATATGGCGCACTTGGGAAATTACCAAATATGGTTCCCCGCTTCATTTAATTTTTGTGTAGCTCACCTTTGCCTTGTTTTGCCATGCTAATAAACATTTAAATTGCCGTGTAGTAAAACAACTTGAACCATATATATGTGTATGTCGGAATTTCGATTCCGCTTAATTTTAATAAGTTGCATTGCATCATAATTGCCATGTCATGCATACATGCTTCACATGATCATGCCGGTTCTTTTTCCATAGTAGTAAGTGTTGCATCCGTTGCTTGTTGTAGCGATTTGCTTCTTCCCGGATAGGACGCTTCGTGATGATGTGAGCAATGACAAGTTCTTCGGGTGTTCTTCGACCATCTTTTCAGGCGAGCCCTTTTCTCTCTACCCATTTAACATTTTTGCTCTCGCTAGCTCTATATTCTAGCCTTGTGTCACGATGCTTTTGTTCGAGTCACATGTCCTATCCACCTGTTTATCTAAAGCAAAGCCATAGAACCTTCCATACATCCTATTACACGTGTGCTTGTTGTTCGAGTTGGCCTTGCGAGTCGTAGGCATGTTCAGGTTGTTTCAAGAGGTGTTATCTTATCGGGTTGGGAAAGTTATCACATGCTCTACTTTTTGGATATATGTTGTTGGAGATAATCATGGCTTACTTTATTGTTAATAATTAAAATTGAATTAAGCAGAGGCATCAGTGAGTCATTTTGCCAGTTTTCCGACGGCTCACTTGTGTCCCCTAGGACCCCGAGATCGCATGAACTGTTCTGAGACTGAGCGCTCTAACCAGACGTGGGTACGTTTACGGGCCTCCCCTCGATCACTGCCGGAATCTACACACTTGTCCAGTGGCCACAACTAGTTTGAGGTTTTCCATTTGGGTTTTGCGTGCATGCAGCTCTTGTATCTTAACGGTCCGATTTATTTTGGGGGAAGCCCAAGAGTGCCTTGTAACCCCTTGTTTTGCTTCTGCATGCACGCATAGGATGTGGTACATGCGTTTATCGCTGCTGAAGCGGGTCGTCTCCCCAGAGTGGAGCCGGGCCTCGGAAGCTGTAGACACAAACAGCTAGGTCCGTCTCAGAGATTCAGCCGGACTCTTGGCACGGGTTAAACTTAGTTAGGTGGCTTTCTGGACTTGTTTGTAGTGAAGGAGAGTGCGAGTCGTGACTATCCTAATGGCGCACCTGTTTTTATTAAGGGTGCGAGACCTGCCTAAAGGATTGATCGTGCGTTTGGGTACATTTGGGCACCCCTGTAGGGTTAAATCTTTTCGAAAAGCCGTGTCCGCGGTTATGGACGACTTGGAGCTGTACTACTCGATCATAGAACAACTTGCACCTGCTATTTTCAATATTAATAAACTTGTGTAGTAAGCTAGCACAACTACAACAATAAACCTGCAATAAAACTTGGTAACCGTGTGAGTGCCTTTGATACTTGCTTCTTCGTTTGGTCACGAGGAGGTGATTCATCGGCTGGGTTATGTTTGGTGTTAGTATCTAGATGTTTACCTTTATGCGCTCTCTTATCTTAATCTTTTTAGACGGAAGTTGTAGTGTGTCTCTGTAGTATAGTTCTTTTGTTGCCGCTAAGTCCACCATATAGCCTGTAGGCGAGCACAGCTGAATTCCAGTCTCGCGAGTACGTGCCTCGGTACTCACCCTCGTTTTTTTTTCCTTTTTCTCTTTCTCCCTCCTTGTTCGGCAACCTTTGGCCCGACGCTTTTGATAGGCATGGGAGCGACGACGATAGTAAGGTTACCCTTCCGGCTTGGCCTGGGCAGGGTTTGGACGCCATCGTTATCTTCAGGCCTCTTAGGCCCATTTGTATTCTTGTCCGTACTCGGACACTATTTGGCTTTATATATGATTTGGATCTTTGTATTGTATATTTGGATATTTTGACTCCTGGAGTCTTCGTGGTTATATTATATATTGTTTTGTGGGTTCCATCGTGAACTTGTGTAACTGTTGCTACTCGATTCCACCCGCATCGCGTGCACGCTCCAACGTGCACGAGGCGCTTGGTGGTGCGTTTCCAAAGCGACATCATGTAGATTGTGGCTTGATCGCTATAATCTGCAAGGTGCCGGTTTTGGGGCGTTACAAGTGGTATCAGAGCCCAGGTTTTGTCGATACCCACGGGTCCAGTCTACCTGTAGGATAACCTTGCCAACGGACGTTGTTGTGTCTAGTGTCAAAACTATTTTACTAAAAATTCGTTGGATAGTTCTAAGTAGCTCTGTATTTTACTCCTTGCCTTCTATGCTTCTCTCCTCTTACCTTTGCGAGATTTGAGTCTTCTCTCTTACCTACTTCTCGGAGTTTTAGGTTCCCATGTGGGTGGACGATTTCTTGCCTTTTACCCTAATAGGTTCGTTCTTCGGAAGATCATCATCATCAACGTGAGCAAGAATCTTTTGTTGGTGGTGTCGAGAAGAAACCTCTTGTTAGTGGTGTCGCGGAGTTCAGCGTGGCGCAAGAAGATCTGATAGTTTACCCAACTCCTCCCCCACCTTAGCGTGGATCTCGGGGCGAGATCCCTCGTTAGTGGTGTCGATTGTAACGACCCGGAAAATTCCCCTATTAGATTTGTTTGTTCTTTTCTTTTTCGCGTCATCGCGACGTGTGCATCATCATGCATATATAACCTTGCATGTTTTGTCAAAACTTAAATTTATTTGGTACAAAATATTTCTTATTTTCGCTTGTATGGTTATAGAAATCCCTCCTCTCTTTTTCTTATTTTAAATTAAAACTGAATGAAATATTTGCAAAACCTTGGAATTTGACTTGAGGTTATAAATCATGTTTTCAAAAATGTTGTTTCAACATGTTTTCAAATCCTTCTTGTACCTCTCTCTATTCCTTGATCTATTTCTAAAAACTGTTTTGAAACGTTTTTGAAAGAGCCCAACTCGGAGTTTCAGCTATTCGACCCATTTGTCCTCCCTTCCCGGTGGTCCACTTTTCCCGAGTGAGAACATGCCTTCCTGAGTTGTCCTCTTCGTGTGGCAAGCACGCAGAATGCGTGACCCCCTTCCTGCACCTTTTCCCCACCACGCCGGGCGCGTGAGCCCATCCTCTGCTTTATCTCGACGTGGAGCTCCCTCCTCCACGCAACCCCTTCTGCCTCCTCCTTTCTTTCTTCTCTTCCACGAAAGTCCCAGGAAGAAAGCCCACAGCGCCGTCGCGTGCTCCGAGTCCTAGCCGTCGCCATGATCAACCCCGCGTCAAGCCGATGCCACCCAGAGCTTCGCCTCATCCTCCTCTATCTTACGGTGCAAGGAATCGATCCAGAATCGACTACAGAGATGGAGGCATCCTCTTCTTCATCTCCGGTCACCGGCGAAATCCGGCCGGCCCAGTCCTCCTCCGACCTCTCCGAGCACGCACGCGAACTTCCAGGGAGCCTATGCTCCTTTTCCCCTCTCCTCTACCTTCGTTTTGTGCCCTCACTATCGTTGTTCTATTTGCCCGAGGTTGACTCCGACATGAACGAGAGCTTCAGAGCTTGTCCGCACCGCCGACCGATCCTCTACAACTCCGAAGGCTCTTCATCGACTCCACAAAGACCCCACTGCCTCGTCCCCGCACTCCTTCGTCTGCAGCGCTGTCCTCTGCATCGATCCGCCTAGCTCGCTGCATCTCTACTCGTGTTCATCTCCGTCAGGAACTTGACTGTTGTCTCCATCCTTCAGATCTCGGTGCTGCTGGTTCAAATAATGTCGCATCTTGTGTTCAACAAGATCTGCTCGTAGCCTAGTTGGCTTGTTCCCTGTCAATACTCGGTGAGATCCGGAGTTCGAATCCCTCCTGCTGCAGGATTAAATCCCCACTTTTTGCTCCTTTTGTTGCTCAGATCCGACGCCTATTGGGCCTCAGCCCAGAACCGCCCAGAGCATCCCATCGCAGGCGTGCGACCGTTGCTATCCGTCGCCAATCGGGCTCAGGTCCGGACCAACAGCCTTCCAGTTTTTTTTTTCTGTTTCGTTTTCTGAAATTCCTGCAAGTATTGGCATCTTGCAAAATTCGTATCTTTTAAACCATAACTCGAAATAAAAAGTATTTCATATGAAAGTTTATCAGAAAAATGCATAGAATTTGAATATACCATCCATATGCTTGTTTGCATCTTGCATCATGTCATGGCGTGATAGTTTGTATCTCATCTAATAAACAACATATGGAGCACTTGGGAAATTACCAAATATGGTTCCCCGCTTCATTTAATTTTTGTGTAGCTCACCTTTGCCTTGTTTTGCCATGCTAATAAACATTTAAATTGCCGTGTAGTAAAACAACTTGAACCATATATATGTGTATGTCGGAATTTCGATTCCGCTTAATTTTGATAAGTTGCATTGCATTATAATTGCCATGTCATGCATACATGCTTCACATGATCATGCCGGTTCTTTTTCCATAGTAGTAAGTGTTGCATCCGTTGCTTGTTGTAGCGATTTGCTTCTTCCCGGATAGGACGCTTCGTGATGATGTGAGCAATGACAAGTTCTTTGGGTGTTCTTCGACCATCTTTTCAGGCGAGCCCTTTTCTCTCTACCCATTTAACATTTTTGCTCTCGCTAGCTCTATATTCTAGCCTTGTGTCACGATGCTTTTGTTCGAGTCACATGTCCTATCCACCTGTTTATCTAAAGCAAAGCCATAGAACCTTCCATACATCCTATTACCCGTGTGCTTGTTGTTCGAGTTGGCCTTGCGAGTCGTAGGCATGTTCAGGTTGTTTCAAGAGGTGTTATCTTATCGGGTTGGGAAAGTTATCACATGCTCTACTTTTTGGATATATGTTGTTGGAGATAATCATGGCTTACTTTATTGTTAATAATTAAAATTGAATTAAGCAGAGGCATCAGTGAGTCATTTTGCCAGTTTTCCGACGGCTCACTTGTGTCCCCTAGGACCCCGAGATCGCATGAACTGTTCTGAGACTGAGCGCTCTAACCAGACGTGGGTACGTTTATGGGCCTCCCCTCGATCACTGCCGGAATCTACACACTTGTCCAGTGGCCACAACTAGTTTGAGGTTTTCCATTTGGGTTTTGCGTGCATGCAGCTCTTGTATCTTAACGGTCCGATTTATTTTGGGGGAAGCCCAAGAGTGCCTTGTAACCCCTTGTTTTGCTTCTGCATGCACGCATAGGATGTGGTACATGCGTTTATCGCTGCTGAAGCGGGTCGTCTCCCCAGAGTGGAGCCGGGCCTCGGAAGCCGTAGACACAAACAGCTAGGTCCGTCTCAGAGATTCAGCCGGACTCTTGGCACAGGTTAAACTTAGTTAGGTGGCTTTCTGGACTTGTTTGTAGTGAAGGAGAGTGCGAGTCGTGACTATCCTAATGGCGCACCTGTTTTTATTAAGGGTGTGAGACCTGCCTAAAGGATTGATCGTGCGTTTGGGTACATTTGGGCACCCCTGCAGGGTTAAATCTTTTCGAAAAGCCGTGTCCGCGGTTATGGACGACTTGGAGCTGTACTACTCGATCATAGAACAACTTGCACCTGCTATTTTCAATATTAATAAACTTGTGTAGTAAGCTAGCACAACTACAACAATAAACCTGCAATAAAACTTGGTAACCGTGTGAGTGCCTTTGATACTTGCTTCTTCGTTTGGTCACGAGGAGGTGATTCATCGGCTGGGTTATGCTTGGTGTTAGTATCTAGATGTTTACCTTTATGCGCTCTCTTATCTTAATCTTTTTAGACGGAAGTTGTAGTGTGTCTCTGTAGTATAGTTCTTTTGTTGCCGCTAAGTCCACCATATAGCATGTAGGCGAGCACAGCTGAATTCCAGTCTCGCGAGTACGTGCCTCGGTACTCACCCTCGTTTTTTTTTCCTTTTTCTCTTTCTCCCTCCTTGTTCGGCAACCTTTGGCCCGACGCTTTTGATAGGTATGGGAGCGACGACGATAGTAAGGTTACCCTTCCGGCTTGGCCTGGGCAGGGTTTGGACGCCATCGTTATCTTCAGGCCTCTTAGGCCCATTTGTATTCTTGTCCGTACTCGGACACTATTTGGCTTTATATATGATTTGGATCTTTGTATTGTATATTTGGATATTTTGACTCCTGGAGTCTTCGTGGTTATATTATATATTGTTTTGTGGGTTCCATCGTGAACTTGTGTAACTGTTGCTACTTGATTCCACCCGCATCGCGTGCACGCTCCAACGTGCACGAGGCGCTTGGTGGTGCGTTTCCAAAGCGACATCATGTAGATTGTGGCTTGATCGCTATAATCTGCAAGGTGCCGGTTTTGGGGCGTTACAAGTGGTATCAGAGCCCAGGTTTTGTCGATACCCACGGGTCCAGTCTACCTGTAGGATAACCTTGCCAACGGACGTTGTTGTGTCTAGTGTCAAAACTATTTTACTAAAAATTCGTTGGATAGTTCTAAGTAGCTCTGTATTTTACTCCTTGCCTTCTATGCTTCTCTCCTCTTACCTTTGCGAGATTTGAGTCTTCTCTCTTACCTACTTCTCGGAGTTTTAGGTTCCCATGTGGGTGGACGATTTCTTGCCTTTTACCCTAATAGGTTCGTTCTTCGGAAGATCATCATCATCAACGTGAGCAAGAATCTTTTGTTGGTGGTGTCGAGAAGAAACCTCTTGTTAGTGGTGTCGCGGAGTTCAGCGTGGCGCAAGAAGATCTGATAGTTTACCCAACTCCTCCCCCACCTTAGCGTGGATCTCGGGGTGAGATCCCTTGTTAGTGGTGTCGATTGTAACGACCCGGAAAATTCCCCTATTAGATTTGTTTGTTCTTTTCTTTTTCGCGTCATCGCGACGTGTGCATCATCATGCATATATAACCTTGCATGTTTTGTCAAAACTTAAATTTATTTGGTACAAAATATTTCTTATTTTCGCTTGTATGGTTATAGAAATCCCTCCTCTCTTTTTCTTATTTTAAATTAAAACTGAATGAAATATTTGCAAAACCTTGGAATTTGACTTGAGGTTATAAATCATGTTTTCAAAAATGTTGTTTCAACATGTTTTCAAATCCTTCTTGTACCTCTCTCTATTCCTTGATCTATTTCTAAAAACTGTTTTGAAACGTTTTTGAAAGAGCCCAACTCGGAGTTTCAGCTATTCGACCCATTTGTCCTCCCTTCCCGGTGGTCCACTTTTCCCGAGTGAGAACATGCCTTCCTGAGTTGTCCTCTTCGTGTGGCAAGCACGCAGAATGCGTGACCCCCTTCCTGCACCTTTTCCCCACCACGCCGGGCGCGTGAGCCCATCCTCTGCTTTATCTCGACGTGGAGCTCCCTCCTCCACGCAACCCCTTCTGCCTCCTCCTTTCTTTCTTCTCTTCCACGAAAGTCCCAGGAAGAAAGCCCACAGCGCCGTCGCGTGCTCCGAGTCCTAGCCGTCGCCATGATCAACCCCGCGTCAAGCCGATGCCACCCAGAGCTTCACCTCATCCTCCTCTATCTTACGGTGCAAGGAATCGATCCAGAATCGATTACAGAGATGGAGGCATCCTCTTCTTCATCTCCGGTCACCGGCGAAATCCGGCCGGCCCAGTCCTCCTCCGACCTCTCCGAGCACGCACGCGAACTTCCAGTGAGCCTATGCTCCTTTTCCCCTCTCCTCTACCTTCGTTTTGTGCCCTCACTATCGTTGTTCTATTTGCCCGAGGTTGACTCCGACATGAACGAGAGCTTCAGAGCTTGTCCGCACCGCCGACCGATCCTCTACAACTCCGAAGGCTCTTCATCGACTCCACAAAGACCCCACTGCCTCGTCCCCGCACTCCTTCGTCTGCAGCGCTGTCCTCTGCATCGATTCGCCTAGCTCGCTGCATCTCTACTCGTGTTCATCTCCGTCAGGAACTTGACTGTTGTCTCCATCCTTCAGATCTCGGTGCTGCTGGTTCAAATAATGTCGCATCTTGTGTTCAACAAGATCTGCTCGTAGCCTAGTTGGCTTGTTCCCTGTCAATACTCGGTGAGATCCGGAGTTCGAATCCCTCCTGCTGCAGGATTAAATCCCCACTTTTTGCTCCTTTTGTTGCTCAGATCCGACGCCTATTGGGCCTCAGCCCAGAACCGCCCAGAGCATCCCGTCGCAGGCGTGCGACCGTTGCTATCCGTCGCCAATCGGGCTCAGGTCCGGACCAACAGCCTTCCAGTTTTTTTTTTCTGTTTCGTTTTCTGAAATTCCTGCAAGTATTGGCATCTTGCAAAATTCGTATCTTTTAAACCATAACTCGAAATAAAAAGTATTTCATATGAAAGTTTATCAGAAAAATGCATAGAATTTGAATATACCATCCATATGCTTGTTTGCATCTTGCATCATGTCATGGCGTGATAGTTTGTATCTCATCTAATAAACAACATATGGAGCACTTGGGAAATTACCAAATATGGTTCCCCGCTTCATTTAATTTTTGTGTAGCTCACCTTTGCCTTGTTTTGCCATGCTAATAAAAATTTAAATTGCCGTGTAGTAAAACAACTTGAACCATATATATGTGTATGTCGGAATTTCGATTCCGCTTAATTTTGATAAGTTGCATTGCATTATAATTGCCATGTCATGCATACATGCTTCACATGATCATGCCGGTTCTTTTTCCATAGTAGTAAGTGTTGCATCCGTTGCTTGTTGTAGCGATTTGCTTCTTCCCGGATAGGACGCTTCATGATGATGTGAGCAATGACAAGTTCTTCGGGTGTTCTTCGACCATCTTTTCAGGCGAGCCCTTTTCTCTCTTCCCATTTAACATTTTTGCTCTCGCTAGCTCTATATTCTAGCCTTGTGTCACGATGCTTTTGTTCGAGTCACATGTCCTATCCACCTGTTTATCTAAAGCAAAGCCATAGAACCTTCCATACATCCTATTACCCGTGTGCTTGTTGTTCGAGTTGGCCTTGCGAGTCGTAGGCATGTTCAGGTTGTTTCAAGAGGTGTTATCTTATCGGGTTGGGAAAGTTATCACATGCTCTACTTTTTGGATATATGTTGTTGGAGATAATCATGGCTTACTTTATTGTTAATAATTAAAATTGAATTAAGCAGAGGCATCAGTGAGTCATTTTGCCAGTTTTCTGACGGCTCACTTGTGTCCCCTAGGACCCCGAGATCGCATGAACTGTTCTGAGACTGAGCGCTCTAACCAGACGTGGGTACGTTTACGGGCCTCCCCTCGATCACTGCCGGAATCTACACACTTGTCCAGTGGCCACAACTAGTTTGAGGTTTTCCATTTGGGTTTTGCGTGCATGCAGCTCTTGTATCTTAACGGTCCGATTTATTTTGGGGGAAGCCCAAGAGTGCCTTGTAACCCCTTGTTTTGCTTCTGCATGCACGCATAGGATGTGGTACGTGCGTTTATCGCTGCTGAAGCGGGTCGTCTCCCCAGAGTGGAGCCGGGCCTCGGAAGCCGTAGACACAAACAGCTAGGTCCGTCTCAGAGATTCAGCCGGACTCTTGGCACGGGTTAAACTTAGTTAGGTGGCTTTCTGGACTTGTTTGTAGTGAAGGAGAGTGCGAGTCGTGAATATCCTAATGGCGCACCTGTTTTTATTAAGGGTGCGAGACCTGCATAAAGGATTGATCGTGCGTTTGGGTACATTTGGGCACCCCTGCAGGGTTAAATCTTTTCGAAAAGCCGTGTCCGCGGTTATGGACAACTTGGAGCTGTACTACTCGATCATAGAACAACTTGCACCTGCTATTTTCAATATTAATAAACTTGTGTAGTAAGCTAGCACAACTACAACAATAAACTTGCAAATAAAACTTGGTAACCGTGTGAGTGCCTTTGATACTTGCTTCTTCGTTTGGTCACGAGGAGGTGATTCATCGGCTGGGTTATGTTTGGTGTTAGTATCTAGATGTTTACCTTTATGCGCTCTCTTATCTTAATCTTTTTAGACGGAAGTTGTAGTGTGTCTCTGTAGTATAGTTCTTTTGTTGCCTCTAAGTCCACCATATAGCCTGTAGGCGAGCACAGCTGAATTCCAGTCTCGCGAGTACGTGCCTCAGTACTCACCCTCGTTTTTTTTTCCTTTTTCTCTTTCTCCCTCCTTGTTCGGCAACCTTTGGCCCGACGCTTTTGACAGGTATGGGAGCGACGACGATAGTAAGGTTACCCTTCCGGCTTGGCCTGGGCAGGGTTTGGACGCCATCGTTATCTTCAGGCCTCTTAGGCCCATTTGTATTCTTGTCCGTACTCGGACACTATTTGGCTTTATGTATGATTTGGATCTTTGTATTGTATATTTGGATATTTTGACTCCTGGAGTCTTCGTGGTTATATTATATATTCTTTTGTGGGTTCCATCGTGAACTTGTGTAACTGTTGCTACTCGATTCCACCCGCATCGCGTGCACGCTCCAACGTGCACGAGGCGCTTGGTGGTGCGTTTCCAAAGCGACATCATGTAGATTGTGGCTTGATCGCTATAATCTGCAAGGTGCCGGTTTTGGGGCGTTACAGTTAGCACGAAACCTTGAGTTCACCGTGCCAACTGCGGAAACACTGGCTAAGATGTACATCAAGAATCCGCCATACGTGGACAAGAATCGCGATGAAGTCAGGGCTACGCCCATTGAGAACATCATGGCAGCAAAGGAGCTATTGGAAAATAACCAAAGCCCGGCAGCCCTAGAGATAGCGGTGAAACTCATGACCAAGGCACTGGAGCAGCAGGAGAAAGCTACGTCCTCACGAAGGCTTGAATCTGATCCTGCGTTATGCTGGTCCAGTACTGCTTCCAAGGCCCGGGGTGATGGTAATCATGGTGCTCGCCCTGATAACGAATCTCATACCGGATCCTCAGAGGCCCGAAGAAGAAAATCTCTCAATAGGGCAAACGCCATCCCCATATCCTCTGACAACAGACCACATGGCAAAGGCCAGCAAAGGAATCCATCACCACTACCGATGGCACCCGCCCCCATTGGGTGCGGGTAGAGCATAACCAAACCCGCACCCATGTCCTAAAATCTTACCCACCACCCACACCCGCACCCGCATGTGGGTATATATTTTGTCCCACACCCGCCCGGGTAAAAACCTCGCGGGTAATACCCACCCAGAAACAACACAAGAAAATATAATATCGCAACATATAAGTAAAATATTAGGATATATATATAATTCATTCAACAAAAGAGCACACATAATTAGTTCAAATTTCAGTCATAACAAAAGTGCAAACCAGCCACATGACATCACATAATCTGCCACACGGTATCACACAATCAGTCACACAGGAGGGAGATGAAAAGAGGAATTTGGGGACCTCGGGAGGGGAACAATTTGCTCTTTAATTCGGATGCAAAAAGTTAGGGAGCCAAAAAGGTAGCTTAGACTAGATTTTAGAGATATTTTTATTGGAAAATTCTATTATTAAGGAGGACCCACATGTCATATTCTAGAATAGCCGGGTAGGTGGATATGCGGGTGTGGGTTATGCATTATCATACCCACACCCACTATACCCATTGGGTGGAGATATTTTGCTATTTTCATATCCATGGGTTTAGGTTTTATATCATACCCTCACCTTAATAGGTAAAAACCCACTGGGTAAATGGGTAATGGGTACCCATTGCCATTAGGACTAAGGGGTTTAATGGAGAAGTCTGGGGCTGGGGCATCTGGCACATTGAACTGTTCGAGTGCAGAAACCAAAGGCAGCAGCGGTGGCAGCTGAAACCGTGAGGATCGCTAGTGGTACTGCCTGGCGGAGAGCACTCTAGCATGTAAGTAAAATACCCAGCCAGAAACAACACAAGAAAATATAATATTGCAACATATAAGTAAAATATCAGGATATATATATAATTCATTCAACAAAAGAGCACACATATTTAGTTCAAATTTCAGTCATAACAAAAGTGCAAACCAGCCACATGATATCACATGATCTGCCACACGGTATCACACAATCAGTCACGCAGGAGGGAGATGAATAGGCTAGGCATTACGATATAGGGAAAGAAGAGGAATTTGGGGACCTCGGGAGGGGAACGATTTGCTCTTTAATTTGGATGCAAAAAGTTAGGGAGCCAAAAAGGTAGGTTAGACTAGATTTCAGAGATATTTTTATTAGAAAATTCTATTATTAAGGAGGACCCACATGCCATATTCTAGAATAGGCGGGTAGGTGGATATGCGGGTGTGGGTTATGCATTATCATACCCACACCCACTATACCCATTGGGTGGAGATATTTTGCTATTTGCATACCCATGGGTTTAGGTTTTATACCATACCCTCACCTTAATAGGTAAAAACCCGCTGGGTAAACGGGTAATGGGTACCCATTGCCATCAGGAATCACCACCTCACAAGAACTATCCCGTGTACGGATACCACCAAGACAAGGCCCTTCCCGGCCATAAGACCAACATGCCGCCACCAAAGTATAAGACGTTCAAAATCCCACAGGGAGGAATTGTCATACGCGACAATGATGGCAAGCGGGGAAGAAGTCATGACGCTGGCCGGATAGACGAGCCACCATGACATGAAACCAGTCGAGATGGCGGATCCAAGCATAGGGAACCATCTTGCCATGACGACGGCACACACCGCAGCGGTGATAAGGATAAGTATCGCTCTTCATGCCGCCGTGATGACAAAGGGCAAGGCTCCCGCCGCCATGATGATGACCCAGCTCCACGAAGAGCAGAGGGAAGCCGTCGCAGTTGCAGAGATCCATCACAGAACGCCGAGAGTAAAAGGCGTGATCCTTTACCATCCCCACCAAGCAGCCCCCATGACGGCGGCGGTGGCGGTGGCGGCCCAGCCAGGTTACGTGCCTCTTGAAAAGATCCGCAGGACAAGAAGCCATACGACATGCGTACCCACCTAAACGAGATTGCCATGTCTCAAACAGCCTTCTTCCTTGGCCCAAAGTGCTTTGGACAGCGGATCCGTGATGAGCCCATCCCACATGGGTTCAAGATCGAGAAAAACATCTGCCAGTACAACGGAGTCGATAGGCCCTTAAGTTGGCTACAAGACTACTTCAACGCAGTGCAGTTCATAGGAGGATCACCCAATGTTGCTGTCCGCTATCTGCCCCTAATGTTATCCGGCACAGCGCGGCAGTGGATCAATGACTTGGAAGAAAATTCCATCAATACCTGGTTTGATATGCACACTGCGTTCACTAAAAACTTCGAGGGTACCTACAAGAGACCTCACAACATAGGTGACCTCCAACGGTGTCGACGAGCGGATGACGAGACCTCCTGAACTTTCCTTGCACGTTGGCTGGATATGAAGAACTCCTGTGAAGGGGTTACTGATGAATCCGCCATCCTTGCATTCATTGACAGTTTGGAAAGAGGCCAGCTATTCCGCCATCGCCTGTTACGAGAACGGAATGAAGGGAAACTAACCCTCAATTCCATGATCACCATCACAAGAAACTACGCGGCCGCCGATGACGATGCCCGCGAATCATTGAAGGCTTCCGCCATCCAGAATACTGGAAAGCGGAACAATAGCAACAAATGCAAGAATCTGCCAGAAGAGCAGCAAACTCCGGACATGGTGGCCACAACATTCTCAGACAAGGGACAGAGCAGCCAACGCGGCCGGGGACGAGGTTCCAGTAGCGGCCAACCGTGAAGCTCCCGAGCTTCCGCTACGGCGCTGGCTGCACCTGTGTCCTACAATGAATACCGCGACATGCCATGCTTCGCCCATCGGGACGCTTCAGGAAAGTGCAATCACACCAACCGGAACTGCAAATTTGTCAACGACATCAAGGCGGACCAAGAAGCTGGCTACAAACGTACCTGGCAACAACGACCTCGTGGCAAAGGAAAAGCGGACAAGGAAAAGGAGTCCAAGGATAGCAGCGATATGGACGAAGACCCTGCGCCCAAACCCGCCGAAAAGGCAGAGGGTGGAGCAGGCACAAGTAACCCATACAAGAGCACCAAAAAGGGAGCATTTCACACCTTCCTTGCCACCCCCACGGTAAGGCACAACGAGTCGCCATGCGCTCTTTAATGCCACCATGCCTAAAGTCTGCCAGTACGTCCGATGGTCCGAGATGCCAGTACAATGGAGCCGCGACGATCACCCAAAGCACATCCCGGATGGATACTACGCCATGGTGGTTAACCCCCTGATCCAAGGCTATGAGTTCTCCAAGTGCCTGATGGATGGCGGAAGTAGCTTGAACATCATGTACGTGGAAACCCTGACAAAGCTAGGCCTTACCAAGACCCAACTCCGCCATAGTGCTGTCACTTTCTATGGAGTGGTTCCTGGCCGCCAAGCAAAGTCCCTCGGGTCCATCACCCTCAAGGTTACCTTCGGCGATGAAAATAACTACAGCGAAGAGCCTATAACCTTTGAGGTGGTCCCTTTCAAGAGTACATACCACGTGATCTTTGGCCGCCCCGCCTTCCACAGCTTTCACGCCAGGCCATGCTACATCTACAACCAGCTGAAAATGCTAGGACCTGAAGGCATCATCACAGTTTATGGCAGCTTCAGGAAGGCCAAGGAGTGCGAGGACGGAGAAGCCGCCTTCGCGGAAGCAGTGTTCTTTGGCGAGGAGTTCAAGGAAATCCATGCCGCCACAGACCCCGTGGAAATGCCGGCATCCAAGCAAGAAGTATCCACCTCCCCGCCCACCTTCAAGCCTACAGTTGACACAAAGCAGGTGGAACTTGTCGCTGGCAATGCCGCCAAGACCATCTCAATAGGGACAAACCTGTCCCCCAAATAGGAAAGCGCGCTCGTCGAGTTCCTCCATGAGAACCGGGACATCTTCGCATGGCAGCCATCTGACATGACAAGTGTACCCAGGGAACTCGCCGAGCATGCACTGCAAATAATACCTGGCTCCAAGCCAGTAAGACAAGCAATGAGACGCTTCGGAGATGAAAAGCGCCGCGCCATAGCAAAGGAAATTTCCAAGCTATTGAAAGCAGGCTTCATCAAAGAAGTAATCCATACAAAGTGGGTGGCAAATCCCGTGATAGTTCCTAATAAAAACACAAGGTTCTGCGTATGTGTGTAGATTACACCGGCCTAAACAAAGTGTGTCCCAAAGATCCTTTTCCCTTGCCTCGTATTGACCAAGTCATTGACTCGATGGCGGGATCGGAGCTGCTATGTTTCTTAGATGCCTACTCGGGTTACCACCAGATCAAAGTGAAGCAATCCGATCAGCTTGCTACCTCGTTTGTCACGCCTTATGGCACATATTGCTATGTGACAATGCCATTCGGGCTGAAGAACGCAGTAGCAACGTACCAGCGCACTATGCAAAAGTGCCTGGCGGATCAAATCGGAAGCAACATCCACGCATATGTGGACGACATCGCCGTCATGTCCAAAAAGCAAAATGACCTTATAGCGGATCTGCAGGAGACCTTCAACAACCTAAGGAAATACAACATGATGCTCAACCCCACGAAGTGCGTCTTTGGGGTACCAGCTGGACAACTCCTAGGATTCATCGTCTCCCACTGCGGTATTGAAGTCAACCCAGAGAAAATCAAGGCCATCCCCGAAATCTCCCGGCCTAATGACTTGAAGGACGTATAGCGATTCACAGGCTGCGTGGCAGTAGTGAGCAGATTCATCAGTCGCCTTGGCGAGAAGGCTTTGCCACTCTACAAGCTGATGAAGAAATCAGACGAATTCGTCTGGATCGACAAGGCAGACGCTGCGCTCAAGGATCTAAAGAGAGTGCTATCCACTGCACCAGTCCTAGCAGCTCCCGAAGGCCAGGAGCC
The DNA here is from genome assembly GCA_007115705.1 of Dactylis glomerata. Taxonomy (NCBI): domain Eukaryota; kingdom Viridiplantae; phylum Streptophyta; class Magnoliopsida; order Poales; family Poaceae; genus Dactylis; species Dactylis glomerata. Next base: position 99,531 of record QXEO01001041.1, read on the forward strand.
CATGTTACTATAAATGGCGGCAACCAACAGGGTCGTCAGCATCGTCATCATGGTAGAACGCAAGGAAGAAGCGTAGGAGTACAACATACAGAGACTAGTCTACTATGTCAGCGAAGTCCTGACGGAATCGAAGCAGCGCTACCCTCACTACCAAAAGTTGGCATATGGAGTTTTCCTAGATTCCCGTAAGTTACGGCATTACTTCTATGACCATAAGATCACAGTGGTGAGCAAGGCTCCACTGAAGGACATCATCAACAACAGCGACGCAACAGGATGAGTTGCAAAGTGGGGCATTGAACTAGCCTCCTTCGACATCGACTACAAGCCTCGCACCGCCATCAAGTCTCAGGCTTTGGCAGAATTTATGGCGGATTGGAAGGAGGCGCAGGAGACCATGCCTGTCCCAGAACCAGAGCATTGGGTGATGCACTTTGATGGCTCAAAGCTGCTACACGGCTCGGGGGCTGGAGTCACGCTCAAATCTCGTAAGGGGGATTAGCTCAGCTATGTCCTCCAAATCCACTTCCCCACCACCAACAACATCGCGGAGTATGAAGCGCTACTACATGGGCTACGCGTTGCAAAGGAGATCGGCGTACACCACATAATGTGTTGCGGAGACTCTGACCTTGTCGCTCAGCAGGTGGCTGGCACATACAATGCTCGGAACGAAGTCATGGCGGCCTATAGAGATGAAGTGGACGAGATGGCCAAAAGTTTCCTCGGCTACGACATAAAGCACGTACGGTGAGAAGATAACATGGCAGCCGACACCCTGTCTAAGCTAGGGTCTAGCCGCAAGGCATTCCCGCCAGGCGTATTCCTCGAGCACCTGCACGTACCATCGGTCAAGATGGTGGATCCAGAAAAATCCGGAACTAGCGAGCTCCCCCGTTATGGCGGTTTTTCCAAGCAACCCGCCATGGGCAGAGCCCTACCTGTAGTATCTGACGAACAAGAAACTACCTGAAGATGAAGTCCAAAAGAGACAAATCAAGCATAGAGCAAAGGCGTACACCATCATCGATGGCCAGTTCTACAAGCAAAGCACCTCGGGAGTATTCATGAAGGGCATATCTCAAGTGGACGGAATTGAAATACTAAGGGAGATCCACGAAGGCGAATGTGGGCATCACGCCGCCGCCAGATCCCTCGTAGCCAAGGCATTCCGCCATGGGTTCTACTGGCCAACAGCCAAGGCAGATGCAGACCGTATCGTGGAGCTCTGCCAAGGATGCCAGATGTACTCCAAACAAACCCACATGCCCGCCACAGCACTGCATACGATACCTATAACTTGGCCTTTCGCGGTCTAGGGGCTGGACATGGTGGGTCCGCTTAAAATAGCACCTTCGGGATTTACGCACCTCCTGGTAGCGGTAGACAAATTCACGAAGTGGGTAGAAGCTAAGCCCATCAGAAATCTTGATGGCAAAACTGCCCTAAAATTCGTCAAGGACATTGTGGTCAGATTCAGCATCCCACATAGCATCATCACCGATAACGGCACTAACTTGTCTCAGGGAGAGGTTGAAGAATACTGCCATCACAACGGAATCCGCCTTGACCTTGCATTTGTGGCACATGCACAGTCCAATGGCCAGGTTGAAAGGACCAACGGACTAATCATGTCAGGGATCAAGCCACGCCTAGAAGCACCGCTACATCGACCAGCTGGAGCCTGGGCAGAAGAGTTGCCATCTATGCTATGGAGTCTACGGACCATGCCAAATAGAACAACGGGCCTCACCCCTTTCTTCTTAGTCTACAGAGCAGAGGCAATCTTGCCAAGTGATGTCCAGTATGATTCCCCAAGAGTCGAGGCCTATAAGGAGGAAGATGTAGAATAGTCTAGGCAACTATCTATGGACCTGCTGGAAGAAGAACGAGACCTAGCAGCCCAGAGATCCGCCATCTACCAGCAGATTCTCCACCGCTATCACAGCCGCCGAGTTCGTAAACGCTCATTCAAAGAAGGGGACCTGGTGCTACGTCTCAAACAGCAGAAGTCACACAAGCTATCCCCGCCTTGGGAAGGACCCTTCGTCATCAGCAAAGCTCTACTGAACGGTTCCTACTACCTCGTTGATGTTCACGAGCTAGATAAGCGACCCAGTAAGAAGCGCAAACGAAGAGACCCTGACGATATCTACGACGAAACAGATCGTCCATGGAACATCGCACAACTACATCCTTTCTACACTTAGCACTTATCTAGGCTATGTAACAGGCACCTCTATATGATCAATGAAATAAAGCATCTGGTTCACTCTTGATTTTTTTCTGAGTCTTTTACCTCCTTTATTGTTCATTTAGATCGTATGGAACCTTTGCACAATTGTGCTCTGCACTTGTGTCTTTTAAATCCGCCATGAGCGGTCCGCGTAGCATATTTATGTTTTAATCTCCATCTGATGTTCTTTGTGTGGATTCCCGAGTAGTGACTTTTTGACGATCTAAGCCGCTATCTGCTAAGGGTTTTGGATAGTTGCTATTAAGTATTGTCACCCTGGCTGATTGTTTGTGCGAAGATTCCGCCATCTCACGAAAAGTCAAGCACAAAGAGCCAGATGGCGGATTGCATAATCCTACGCATGATTTTTTTTCAAAGTGTTGTTTTTTGAGCATGTCAAACTACTGCAAGTTGCATAAAAATAGGCCCGGCAGTTTTTTCGCACATAACCACTTAATACACTTGATAAAACTGTGCCATAAGTTCAAAAGCATTCTCTGATCCGCCACAGGCAGATTAGGCACAGTACAAGCATACACGCAGTTTAAAAGTTAAACTTACAGACCCTCAGGGGCCGAATTGATGCAATTGTTTCTTCCTGCCACATTGCAGGGTCTAATTCAAGATGGCGGAACAGCAGAGGTAACATCATCACCGCCATCAGCACCTGCAGTGGCTGCAGAGACCGACGCCGAAGCTTGGCTTGGAGACCCTGGCAGATCATATGCTTCATAGTATACGTTCAGCTGAGTGCCCAAGGCACAAAGCTGATCGTATCCCAGCACGCTCTGCCGGATGGCGACTTCATCCACCGGCGCTCCATCCTCGCCACTCTCCGGGTTGCCGGAGGTGATGAGATCCAGATCCATCTCGAGGTAGTGGGCCTTTGCCAGTGTAAGTGCAGTTCTGGCACCACCCCAAGCGGAAGATTGTTTCCAATCCGCTACCAGCCCAGGTACAAGCAGGAGCTTCTTGGTGAGCCCAATGGTAGTAAGGCTGGATGAGCCCGCTATCTGCAGGCTGCCGCATGCCTGACGACCAGTGTTGAGAAGGCCATCCAGATCCTTCTTCGCGGCGTCTGTAGCCATGCGCAAGCCCGTGGCGGAATCCACCTCGCCTTGCTCCAGAGTAGCTGCATGCCGGAAACAAGTACAATGTCATAGCTTGACACAACATACTATCACAAACTGCAAAAAAGTGGATAGCCAAAATTACCCAGCAGAGTCTTCTGGAAATGATCAAGGACCTCATTGAAGCCATCCTGCCGCTTTTCAAACTCAGCGGCGGCTTTGCGGAGATCCTCCATCTCTTTCTGCTTCTGGCGGTTTTGACATTCCTGGTCCTTGAGCTTCTCTTCGAGGAGGGTATTCGAGGCCATAGATTTTTGGAGCTGCGTGTGCAACCCCTCCATCGCGATAGCATGGCCCTTTTCCACCCCCTCGAGTGTGGATTTCAGCTTGGCAGCATCTGCATGGCAGAAATAATAGCAGAGTATTGATCGGCTAGCACAAAGGTACTTAAACTTGTCAAAGGCAAAAGAAAATTACCGCTATTCTCGAGCTGCTTCTGCAAATCCGCCACGAGCGTACTCTTTTCTGCCAGCTCCTTCTCCCGCGAGCTGATGACTTGGACCAGGTCCTCCACAACTTTCTTGTAATTCTGATAAAACATTATTATGTGTTAGTCACTCTTAGAGCTTTATGCCGGATAGTAATCCGCCATAACACTCGGGGCTACTCATGATGATTTTTTAACTTAGTCACTCTTAGAGCTTTATGCCGGATAGTAATCCGCCATAACGCTCGGGGGCTACTCATGATGATTTTTTTAGTCTTCTTAGAGCTTTATGCCGGACAGTTATCCGCCATAACGCTCGGGGGCTACTCAGTGTAAAAATTTAAGTTCACTAAGAGCACCGCAGAATATGACGGCACTCGGGGGCTATATTATGCAAAATTTAAAGTAGTTTCTCTGAGAGCACCATAACGGATCATCTATGAAAATCCGCCATGTCGCTCGGGGGCTACTGGGAGTACATACCTCTTTCACAATACTAGTTCTCTAGACAAAAGAAGACATACGGTTGACACATGGTTGCTGGCCTCCTCCTGCAGGCTATCAAGACGGAAAAAAGAGCATCTGCCTTCTTTTTCCATTTTGCACCATCTCCAACTCCCACGCCCATCTCGACTGCCTTTCCACCAAAACTCACCTTCTTTGGACCCTTAACAGGATTTGCGGTAGGCCTGGCATCCTTTGTCGGGGCACCCGCCATCTTGCTAGCCTTTTGGGTAGAAGTGGAAGGTCCAGTGGGGCAGACAGGAGCATCGGGTGTAGGTGGAAGAATTGCAGGAGATGGTTTTGTCTTTGGAGGCTTTTGGCCAGCAGTTTTCCTCCTCCTATGCGCAAAGTCACAGATCAGAACAGGTCAAGTTAGAGATGGCATAAAATTGAAAGATTGACTTGCTTACTTCCGTTCTGGCAGCTTGATGGTAGCGGTATGCTCGATAACGGTCTCCAGATGGCCGTGCAGTGCCGGGGATGGATGGCGAGAGATAACTCTCTTGCCTAAACCACGTATGCGCCCGCCCAAGCCGTGAACACCGCAGTGTACAGTTGCCACGGGTTCCTCCGCCACAGTCTCCTCTCCCGCCACCGGCGAAGGCTTGTGTCTTTTTGGAGATGAGGATGTCTCATCCGCATCGTCGGTAAGTTCCTTTGATCGGGGATAGCGGACCAGATGGCTTAGCTTGGAAGGGGGAAGGGAGGAAAGCTGTAGAAAAATGCAAGTTAGTCAAGAAAAATAAACGATTATAGCGGAACAAGAAGGCACTCACCTCTAGGCAATTGCCGTTCTCGTACATAGGTATCTTCAGCTCCAACTTCTCATCTCGCCCTAGCTTGATGATGTTGGAGATTCGACGCTCAATCTCCTCGGAAGACAATTCCTCCTTGGAGTAACGTTGAGGATCGTCAATTCCGCTATACTCCCACATCAGGGCTAAGCGGTATTGAAGAGGCTGAATCCGCCGTGAGATCCAGCAGTGGATGGTGTTTGCACCTATCAGTCCAGAAAATACAAGTTTGGAAATCCGTCGTGAGCAGAGTTGACATTCGTCATCCATGGTAAAATCGTCCATAATGCCCCAACCATCCTGCTCCTTGGCGGGGCCATCAACAAAAGACCGCAGGCCGTACTTCCTTTTAGGAGGGGCCTGGTCAGCCTGATAGAAGGAAGATCCCCGCCAACCCTTTGTAGAATCGTGAGGTTTGATATAGGAATATGATTTTCCGCTACGAGGAACTAATGAGACGGATCCGCAGTTGCGAGGGTCTCCATTTGAATCCCGGTTATGGCGGATATTGAAATACAAGCGGAATAAGTCTCCACGAGGATAGATAACCAGATATCCCTCGCATAGCGCAACAAATCCCACTATGATAGTGAAGCTATTCGGAGCAATATGGTGTAGCTGTAAACTGTAATGCCGAAGCATGCTCTTTAAGAAGTAGGATGGCGGAAGGTTGAAGCCTCGGTCGATGTGGGATTTGAGCATCACGATCTCTTCATCTGAAGGGGCTAGCGCAGCTGCACCAGAATCTACTCGCCATCTCGAGATTTCCTTGGCCGCTATCTGTCCCTCTTGCTCCAAAGAAGACAAGGTTCCTTCATCCAGGTTGCAGGGATCCCAGCTACCTCCCGAAGTTTCGGGCATAGCGGATTCGGTGTCTGATAACCTTGCTGAGCTCTCAGTAGCTTCAGACGCTGCGGCCTGGTGAGATGATTCTGGATCCATGGCGGCGAGAGGTGTGGTGGAAATGATGTCCAGGATCTCGAAAGAAGAGGAAGATGAAGCCAGCTTGTGGCGGAAAAGCGACCGGCGGTGAGAAGTCCCGGGCGGTGGCTTGTCAGAGGTCGTGGAGCTCTCGCGGTGGCGCTGAGGAGAGAGAATGCGCGGGGGAGAATGAAGTGTGAACTCGCTGGGGGTGAGCGGCCGGGGCATATATAGGCCCCGGGCCTCGAGATTCGTGCCCGCCATCAGCACCGTTTATCCTAATCGTGAAAACCCTAGATCGGCTACATGTGTCCAAGGGTAAAACAGTAACTATTATAAACAGTACGTGTGCTGTGAATCTTGCCCTAGAAGGAACTACGTGCCGAAAGTTACGGCGGATTTTTATGGTATGATCCAACGGATCCCAGAAATCTCGCTGAATTGAAACTACGTCGCATGATCCGCTATCTGCAGCGGATTGAGAGATGAAGAAAAGAGGAGCATCCAGAACCGCCATCCAGACGCAAAGAGAAAGCGAGCTATGACGGATAGACTTCACCAAAAATAAGGCATGGCGGATGGAGATGGCGATCTTGAAGTTCCCTGGTGGCTACTATTCGGGATATACCAAATAGGTATACCAGCGACGTAGTCCTGAACCAGCAAGCCAGGGTGGCCCATCAGGGTGGTATGGCAGATTGCCTATCGAGCGGCCCAGTTGCTGGAAGCCCATGGCGGATACTGGACGCAGGAGCTCATGGCGGATCCGGAGACAGGCCCATGGCGGGTTGTCTTGTAGTACATGCATAGGACTTAGTCTAGGACTCCATATTGTATCCGCTCCGGTACCATTGTGATGCCCATGCCAGGCGCCTTTATACCGGCGTGGAGGAGCCCTTGAGGCACGACTTAGACATACGGCCAATCGCGTAGCGAAATAGCCAACCTCATCATTGTAACTGAGCACCTGTTGCCATATAGTGAATTATAGCAGCACGTAGGGTCTCGCCAACATTATGGGATCTGAAGCTGGGTAAACTCGTGCTACCACCGTCCCGGATTGCTCTGCCGTGTTCACCCCCCTCCACAAACCGCCATACACCTACCCCTATGGCAGATCTGTTGACGAAACCACAACAATATGTGTTAGAGAAACGTTTGGGCCGCTAATCTAAGGTAGTCATCATTCATGGTGGAAATTTACAGCATGCCCATAGTGGACATTCGACGACGCATCTCAAAATAAAAAGCTATACCCAATGGTAAATAAAAGAGATGTCGAGGTGTTCATTGTCTGTTTGTCCTGTCATTTTGATATGGGAAAGATTCCATATCATCGGGCAGGAGGTACCCAGTTGGCATTCTCGATGATACATGTATGCTTACAATGACAAGAACTTGCTTGGGACCTAAGTCGAGTAGCATGCGGTTTAGGTACTCGTATTCAGGGGACATGACATTTTCAACTTATGGTTTGTCAAGCATATAACTCATACTATTTCTCACATTAATCTTAACCATTCAATATGCCAATGATAGGGGCAATGAGAGCTCAAAGCTAATAAGTACCGTAATTTTTGGAAGCTTTATAAAACTTGAAATCCCTACTTCCCTCTGCGAAAGGGCCTATCTTTTACTTTTATGTTGAGTCTTCATCTTCTATCTTTATGCACCTATTAAGAGAACATAGTTGTCATTCTGAATATAACTAGCTGGTGGGCCCGCGCAATTGCGCGGCTAGCAATGAGGCTATTTAAATCATTATATTTTATGTATTGTTTTCTTATTGATACCCTTTTCTTACACAACTGAAGAGAAATAAGAGGTGAAAATATATTCAAATTATTTTTCTATACTCAAATCATACAGCGTATGTACTGCTCACACGATTCCATTTTGTGATAATAAAACTTCTAAATACAAAACCACCGTAATTTCATTGTTTAGTCCTCCAAGTTTTAGTATGAGGCATAGGATTGTGCACTCACTCGGGTATCATAAATTTGAATTGTCTAAACTGTAATTTTTTATGACAAAAATTGATGAAAAGCTATATCACTCCTATTTGAATTAATTAATCATATAAAATTTGTGATGTGCCGAAGGTCAAAACAGAAGATTTTTGAAGCTTCTAAATAAGTATGTATACTTATAAAAAATATTGTACCCACTCCATTATGTAACACATATTTATTTAACAAAAAGCATTGTAAAATGCTAGTCTTTTGTACCCACTCCACATGTACCAAGATCGATCTGAGATGTTCAAAGAGACGGAATTGCTGTTGAGATATGAGTGGAGCTCTTGAACAATTTTTCCGCCGTAGTTTAATTGGCAGATTGAGATCGATACCTCACAGATATTTTTTTTCCTGTAGTTGCTTTATCTGTAGACGTGGGTTATATAGGCCATCAGACGTGAATCATGCATGTCAATCCATAAAATAGATCCAGCAAACATGTGGTACCACTCATCCGGGACTGGATCCTCTAACGTTGAGAAGGAAAGTTAGGTAAGCTACAGTACCCTAACTTTCCTTCTTCAAATTCATACTATTTTGTCTCTAATTTAATTCAAATTAATTTATATAATGCAAATTTAGGATATGAATTGACTGTTATTACCTGCAATCAAAATTAGGGTGCAAAAAAATTAGTTAGACAATTTATGCTACAGTAACCATCTACAGTAACTGAGCTTAGTACATAATTAGAAACTTAATACCAATATACCCTGACTTTGCTTCCTACTTCTCCCTGACTTTCCTTCTCACCGTCAGAGGAGCCGGTTCCCACTCATCCATGATTCTCCATGCTACGATCAAGGGCTATGCCTATCAGTCGGTCATGGATATGGCCTGTACGTAAAATATCACCAACCTAGCTGGCAGGCCAAAAATTTCACACTCTCTCGAGGAGCTGTTCGTAGGGGCAGCTATTCCTGGCCAACTCAGCTTGTCTTTTAAGGCATAAATGCAGCAACGCCATTGGCAGCTTCGCATCTCAGTGAACGTTTCTGACTTGTTTTCGTTACTGCTTGACGCCCTTTGCCCGCAGCGGAGTAGTCCTGGATCACAATTTGCCGCTCAAATTGCTCGGCTAGCAATGCGAGTACTTGAATATGCATATACGTTCTTGTTGATACCTAAGAGAGATAATTAGTGAATATAAATTAAGTTAATCTACGATACTCGATATAGAGCTTCCCTACTGCTTACTCATTTCAATGTAGGTAATAATACTTTTGCACATGTTATAAATGCAATATGTGAGTAACTGATTCTTGTAAGTTCTATTACGCAGAAGAGGAGATTCCCTACTGCTTACTCATTTCAATTGGCTCTCATTGCTATGGAATATTTTTTAATCCTTAGAAACATTACTAAAGATCGGTTATGTACCAGCTGTAATTTAATAGTGAGATCCCACTTTTTTTTGAAGAATTTAAGATAAAGAGAAATAAAAATATAATTTGAAAATTTTGATACATGCAAAGACATGGACAAACGCCCTTGGATTTTTTTACCCAAGGGGATTCATCCTTAGCTTCATTAACAAAAAATTATGTGCTACATTGTTTTGATTTATCATGACAATTACTATCTTACCTTAGACATCCTCGCGCCCATCCATTCGACCGGCTGAAGATCTCTTTTCTTGAGCTTCTCAGTTCCTCGACGTAGTTCCCCTCGAATATTTTCCTTTTGCAAATTACTCCCATGAAAAATATGAAAGATAATGTCACTTGGATCCCGAGGTGCTACATACTAAAAGCATGTTTGTTCTTGGTTTTCCAAAAGTGTCTAGAAAATCGCAGCTAAGCAAATTTTAACTGCAGTTCCATCAGCGCCATCTCTGTCTCAGGCCATCGATCTGATTTAAAACTACATTTCACCTGAGTACACACACTTTATGAAATATTTTACTCACACTCGTTATGCATCAAATTCCTATGAAGCTAAGGAAAGTTCAGCACAATGCTTTTTCGTTGAAATATTATTGTTTAACTAAAGATCTACAGACAATTGACCTACTGTTTTGAGCAACCAAAGAAAGCAAGACGTGAACTGTACCTGGCATCTCCCGAATAGATTTGATTGGAACTTCATTGTCATGTCTTCCAGAAAACAATATCTGAAAGGATCCGACAACTGCAAACATGAAGAACAAATGAGATATATAAATACAGGTTGAGCTGAGGCTGTAAGCTGTAAACTTTAGTTATTGTTTCTATAGAATAGAGGGAAAGAATGCTCACACAAATTTTGCACCTCACGAACACAACAAAGTACAAAACTATAGAAATAAATATTAAACATTCGTTTCTATATTCGCTTGCATCAGGATTCTTATTCATTTATAGAAAAAACATGGAAAATATGTCCAAAAAAAACATGGAAAAAAGCATGTTCTTTCTGATTTTTCCGACAAAAAGGGAAGCATAATGTGACCGTGAACCAATTCCAGTAGATACTGTCATACTGATAGATCATAGCACTTGCAGACTTGCATTGAAGATCAAAAGAAATGTAAACGTCCATGTTTCCGGGGGCCAGTTTATCACTTTGTTTCACCTAGGCTTCACTCTACCATCACATCTAAGACTTCAGGTTCAGCTTCAGTTAGCTACCAAATTGTTGCTCCTACATAAAGTGTACATAATGATGAAAAAATATTACCTGCCACACATTTTCGAAGTGAAATGCTCCGTGGCTTATTCTTCAGAGGCGCTCTGTTCAGAAGGACGACAGCTCACACAGCAGCCACATCCGCCTCTACATCCACTTCATCTATGCGTATCTCGAGTTCTCGACTCCCAATCGATTGTGTGTGTAGTTGAGAGCATGGGGTCCTCAGGCTCCAACATAACAAACTCGGTTTGCCAGGCGGACGGCCGTGAGCAAGCAAAGCTCGATTGCATTCACCATGGCCACGCAGGTGAACCAATTTCTAGAAATTAAGAACTCGAATCTGATGCTCCATGCTTCGGCCGGGAGGAAATTTCTGGGGAGACGTACTCTCCATCACAGTCGGCGAGAATGACATGAAGCTCGTTTTCCTTGCTAAGCAGAGCGTGCTGAAGTTTTTCATGAACGGTGGCCCTCTGGATATCTACAATCCGATTCCATCTTGCCAAAGGTTCTTCAAGTTGTGAGGAACGCAATGGCTCAGTCTCGATCAAAATATCAAAACGGTCGACCATATCACCCGACACTGGATTCGTCGGTTTCTTCCAACCTTGGCTGGTCTTGGATGTCGCTGTGCGAGCCGCCACACAGAGGTACTCCACCAAGGGGAATAATTCCGGTCTGCTTACATGCTACTCGGAAAGATTCAATGTACTTTTTTTTGAACGGAGATCCGATGTACTTGCGTGGTTGCTTGCTTGTAGCAACTTGGGCAGGTTGAAGGATCTTTCATACATGATGATGTGCAGTTTCACTGACATGATGCCCACGCCGCCGAATCGCTGGAGATACACGATTGATGAATCGAATCAGCAAGCTTGCAACTGCTAGCAAGAAACTCCAAAGTGATCTGGTGTTGTCTAAATTAGTACAACAATGCATCGTCGAGTTTTTTTCTTGCGTTCGGCGCGTTGCAGCTGCGACGGCTTCGGGAGGCGGAGGAAGGGATATGGCGAGGGCGCTGTCCGCCAGTGCTTTGCTCTATCACGTGTGGATGCTAATTTCTTCACATCCTTCTTCTAATTAATGTTGCTTGCACATGTCACTTTGGCCGGATCCATCTCTATCACGAACTATTAACGTGTGCATGCTGGTCTCTTCATCTTTGTTCTAATTCTGATCAAATTATTTTATTTGGTTTCCTTTTTGAGGTACTCCTAATCGATACGTACTATTGTGCATCACCTTGAGCTGTTGACCAGGACTCTAACGTGAGCTGCTGACCAGGACTCTAACGTGATTTGTGCGATGTGGAGATCCCTGATCAACTTAAATCCGAACTGTTCCTTCTTTGTAAAATCAGATCCCTGATCAATTTAAATCTGAACCGTTCCTATTCTTTGTAAAATCTGAACCGTTGGTTGTTAGTTGTTTTAATAATATAATTGGTTTCCTTTTTGAGGTACTCCTAATCGATACGTACTATTGTGCATCACCTTGAGCTGTTGACCAGGACTCTAACGTGAGCTGCTGACCAGGACTCTAACGTGATTTGTGCGACGTGGAGATCCCTGATCAACTTAAATCTGAACTGTTCCTATTCTTTGTAAAATCAGATCCCTAATCAATTTAAATCTGAACCATTTCTATTCTTTGTAAAATCTGAACCGTTGGTTGTTAGTTGTTTTAATAATATAATAGATAGATGTGCATAGTCCCAAAATTTATTATTGATTGATTCATGATTATGGTATTGCTTGTTCTCAAATTATTTGTATCTAGTCACCCTCTTGAACTTTGAAGGTGTCCTATGCATTTATCTTTTGCTACTCCATGAAGGACAAGCTGAAAACCACTTTGCTATGTTTTTCTATATGGTTGGACCACACACTTGACTTTCAATGCTTCATTACTCATGATCCTTTGTTTGTGTTACTTTTCATGTTATAACATGGTTGCTAAGTATTATTGTCAAGATTATGTCTTTTATGCCCATGTTTAGAGTACTTTGATCTCAGCACTCAATGATTTTTATTGTTTGATCAAGATTGCGTTGGTGCATGTCACCTAAAAAATTATTGTTTTGTTATCACTTACCTACTCGAGGACGAGCAGGAGTTAAGCTTGGGGATGCTTGATACGTCTCAAACGTATCTACAATTTTTGATGCTCCATGCTAGTTTATGCACCATTTGCTTTGTGTTTTGTTACACTTCATGGCGTTTTGGTGCATTTTCCAGAACTAACTTATTAACAAGATTCCATAGTGCCAGTTCCCTATTTTCTGCTATTTTTTGTGTTTCAGAAAAACTACACAGGAAATATTCTCGGAATTTGACAAAACAAAAGCTGAAGTTCCTATTTTTCCCGAAGCGAGAAGGAGTCCAAAGCTAAGACGGAGGGGGACCAGGGGCCGCCCACACCATGGGGTGGCGCGGGCCAGCCCTAGCCGCGCCACCAGGTGGTGGGGCCACCTGGCCCACCTCCTGACGCCGCCCTTCTGCCTATATATTCCCCTCGATAGGAAAACCCTAAGGGCCCGATCAATTTTCCACAAAACATACTGTAAGCCGCCGCCGTCGTCAACGCGAGATCGGGAGGGTCCAGAAGCTCTTGTCGGCACCCTGCCGGAGAGGGGAATCACCGCCGGAGGCCTTCTTCATCACCATGCCTGCCTCCGAAGTGATGTGTGAGTAGTCTACCTTGGACTACGGGTCCATAGCAGTAGCTAGATGGTTGTCATCTCCTCCATGTGCTTCATGTTTAGATCTTGTGAGCTGCCTATCATGAGCAAGATCATCGTTGTGTAATTCTACATGTTGTGTTTGTTGGGATCCGATGAATATTGTTACTTTGTCAAGTTGATCTATTGATTTATCATCTTTATGTTATCTCTATGTTGTTTATGATCTTGCATGCTCTCCGTTGCTAGTAGATATCTTGGCCGAGTAGATGCTAGTGACTCTAAGAGGGAGTATTTATGCTCGATAGTGGGTTCATGCCTCTAGTAACTTGGGGGAGTGACAGAAACCACTGAAGTTGTAGATGTGCTGTTGCTACTAGGGAGAAAACAACAATCTTGTCTTCAATAACATTTGTATTGTTCACACTACACACTTTGCTTAAGGCGATAATCTGTTGATTGCAACTTAATACCCAATGGTTGCTCGGACGACATCCGGCGGGTGGATTATTAGTCATAGATGCAGTTGGATTACGGTCTATGTATTACTAGCACAAAGCCCGTGCGTTGCTATGGGACCCGATTAAATTAAACGAGCAGCTTTTGTATGTTTCAATTTGTAAATCAACATATATTCGACATCGAGTTCTTAATGTCTTGGAGAACTTTCACCCTAGTTACATAAAATTTGATGGAATATCATAGATCCATGATCACTGTATTCATACATCACAAAGATAAAATCTGCATGCTTTAGCTTGCAAACTGTAGTTAATAGGCACATAGCTGCAAAGTGAATCAAAAAACAGAAGCACGAAGCTCATCAGGACTGGAAGTCAAAATGAGATTCCTGACTGCGAGAAATAGAGATAGAAAGAAAACGTGTGGTTAAGGCCACGGAATAAAAAAAGGTTGAACCGTTGGAGCTTAGATTGTCATGGATCATGATTAGCATTCATCTGAAATACCAAACAACTAACTGACCATCAAGCAATCACACCCCATCCTGCCTGATCATCGCCCTGGCAATATGAGCCATCAATATCAAACTATAAACTCGTTTGTGTTACTGAAAAACTCCAGTATTGTTTCTGCATACCAAAACGGACCTGATATGGGAGTCTCACCTTCTATAATCTTATTTATGTTGTTCTACCAATGCCACCAAGTGGTGAAGACCTGAACACATTTGTCCTCTGGACGCTCCTATAATTGCTCCGATAGTACTCCATGAAAAAAAGCGCTCATAGTACTCTCCTAATCGGAAACTCGTTCTCAAGCTTGCTTCTACGTGCTCCATCCCCAGTTCATGCCAAATTTCTTTGACTCCTTTGCACTTCACAGAAAAGTGCCTTCCATCTTCATCAACACATCCATCATATTCCATCAAACGGGTTCTTGTTTTCTGAAATCACCACTCTTTTTGTCAGGTTGGTATACAAAATAATGTGCCACTCTGCAAGTAGACATTCTGAATTTATTTGGGCAAGGTAACGACCAGATACACTGCCAGTAGTTGTTATCACATCTATACAAATTCCCTTGGTTGCCTTGATGTAATCTCTATGTATTCTCTGAACCATATACTAAGTCTTGATGAGTACAATAGGAAGCGGTGAGCCGTGCCATGAGAAACTTTGTGTGCATGAGAAGAGTTCCTCTTCCTCCTCTGTCTATTTGTGTCAACTACGGTTGGGGATGGCAGGTGATTGATGTCGCCAAGACATTCTAGCAACTGTTGTCCATGACGGAGGGTGCGGATGAGCATGCAACCGTTATGCCCGGCACTGATCGCCATCACGTCATCGACGATAAATACCTGGCCCCCTCTAACCTCTGATCATGTCCATGAGGTAAGCGATTTTGCGGCATTGGCCTAGGAAGGTTGCAGAGCAGGTGTCCCATGAGGAAGCGCCTGCAACCGAGAATGTCCTTGGCTGATCGTATCACTACCAACACCCGTTTGGGAGGATCCAATCACTACCCTCTCCCGGCACCGTCCTGGAATCATGCCACCGCAGCCTTGTCATCCTCTGCTAATTTTTGGCACTTGGATGATGTAGGCCATCCCTGGTTAGCTACGGTGCTTTGGTTCAGTTGGCACTCTGTTGTGGCTTGCCCGCCGCCTGCTGGTGGCTTTGCCGGCCGCCGCCGCCAGCGTTTAGACCACTCTGATGCCAGCGCACATCCAATCGGACGCACTGCACGACGCTGCGGTACAACCAGGTGCACCATGGCATGCCGGTCCAGCGAGTGAGGAGCGCCGATTGCTGACGCGAGGAGAAACCTGCCCAGCTTTTCCCATGCGGCACGATGGCAGTAGCGTGTAGCCAGTTAGCCATAGATCACATCAAATCCATTATTGGCTTCTTTAAAGCATCTTTATTGTCCCCAAATCTAGTGTCAATCCTTCTATAGGCACGCAAGCAAGGGCGTCATCCCAAATACTGAAGGTGTCCCCTCACAAAAAACGGATTCAGAAATCAAACCAGCATCAGCTAGCCATGTCATCGCCGCCTAGAAACAATTAACCACAATTCCATGCAAGGATGGTGCTCACCTCAAAGTCCATAGCCTGGGCCGGTTGACATACTTTAGCAATAAGAGCTAATGCGCAGGTCGGCGGCCCTTTGATGTGGCCTGGGCTAGGTTGCTGTTCTGTAGGAATTCGTCGGCGCGGATTCAATGTTTCCTGTCGTTGTCAAGTGGCCGCTCCTCAATAGCCCGCCCCTCCCAGAGTCTGACTCACGGCAGAGCTTCTGTGCGGGCGGCAAAAATAGGAAGACAGCACCGCCCCAGACTAAATCGTCTTCATCCCAGCCGCTCGAGTCCTACTCAGCTCTGGTCGGAGGTCGCCATGGCTGGCCGTCGGATGGCCTCCGCCTGCGAAACAGCATGCCTGGGCGTGGTCCTAACCGAGCAGGACATGTTTCTGAATTTCTTCCCTCCATAACCCATGGCAAAATTTCTTCCCAAAATCCTACCTCGAAGCATTAACTGGCCATGGGGATCGATCGCAAGAGAACTTGAATTGGACGTCAGGTGCTTGACCCGGTCGCCAGAGTGCTCGAGCTCCCTGGCTCCCCTTTCGTCTGGACCAACTCCCTGACTCGAGCTCCCTGACTCGCGTGGTCGAGCACTGGAACCGCGGACCTACTGGGACAACCATAGCAAGCACTGGAATAGTGGATCTTTGGTCGACGGCGGCTCCTTGTGTAGAGGCATCGTGTTGTAACTACGGCACCAAGACGGCGGCGGCTAGGTTTACCAATCGAACGGATGGAAGAGGAAATCAGTGCTTTTCTCCATGGATTGCGGAAACAGTGGTGCCATAGATAGCAAGTTCGACCGGCGCTACATGTTAGGAAGGAAAGGGGAAAAGAAAATCTAATCAGTAAGTCACTTAGGGGTGGCACAATCACGTAAATAGTTTTAAGTATCGAAAACGTACTTTTGGTGGATTGAAAGCGTACTTGTGAGCCACGGACCATACCTCTAGCAATATTATTAGTAGAGATGTTGTAATGCCCAAGTGAATGTCATAGTGATCCTCATGACATTTGTACGCCTGCTTTATTCTATCAATTGCCCAACTGTAATTTGTTTACCCAGCATGTTATTTATCTTATGGAGAGACACCTCTAGTGAACTGTGGACCCCGGTCCATTCTTTTACATTGTTATTACCATTTACTTGCTTTACTTTCATTCTCGCAAACTACTATCTTTTACCACTCGATACGCTTAATCCTTTGGTTACAACAAACCGGTGAGATTGAGTACTTCACTGTAAGTTGGGGCAAAGTACTTTGTTGTGTTGTGTGCAGGTTCCACGTTGCTGCTGGTGCAAAGCTACGCCCTGGACGAGGCACCATATATAAATTGTCCGGAGCTGTCGTGAAGCTAGCAAGCATCAACCTTCGAAAGTTGGTTCTTTCTCCTACTGGTTCGATAAACCTTGGTTTCATACTGAGGGAAGACTTGCTGCTGTGCTCATCATACCTTCCTCTTGGGGTTCCCAACTGGGCGGTCATCTACACGCCATCATAGGGAAAGGAGAATGATGAGATGAGATGAAGTATGGGCAAAAGCTCAAGCTTGGGGATGCCCATGTCACCCCAAGAAATATCCAAGAGGTACAAGCGTCAAAGCATGGGGATGCCCCGAGGCACCCCCTTCTTCATTGGCAAAAATCAGGTCACCTTTCAAGACACTATATTTTTATTGCTTCATATACTATGCATTTTTCTTGGAGCATCTTTACTTACGCTTTCAGTTTTCTTTTGTTTTGTTTCCTGCAATAAATGGTTGGACCCCAACAAATTTCTTTTGGAGAAGATGCACTCCATTTTTCATTGCCAAGAACACTCTAGTTTTCACTCTTATCGTTCAACGAGTGTTCTCTTTTTCTAGTACTGCGTTTGGCTTTCGTTTTTCGCCTTGATTTTTGTTTAGATATTGTCATATCTTTGTATCAAGGTGTATTTAGATCACTGGTCTATGTTGGATTTCATCTTAAAGAGTGGTTTCAAAAAGGTTGAATGGCGTTGGAAAAGAGAAATAAGTTTCATGCCTATAGTGGTACAAATGGGAGTTTGTTTAGACTGTGGCTTAGACTTTTGCATGTCATGCTTGATGTTATTTTGATAGTATGCTTGGTAGTTTTTGCTGTAGCATGACTTGTCTCAAATTACTGGGATTTCTTAATGTGCCTTTGAAAGAATCATGCGTTGTTTTTATCATATGGGAGCATATTATTGTGGTTTTCTCCTTTGATGCTTTATTTGGGTTGACTTGGTGCATGCTTACAACATGTTTGACTTTAACAAGTCGCCATAAGCCTCTATGATCATTTGGTTTTTGACTTGTGATACCACTTTATGCTTTGGTTAATGATGTTTTGTCGCTATGCATGATTATGGCCGTTATTGCTCTCTTAGTTGGTCGCTCTCAGTCTTTTGCTAGCCTTTATTTTGTAGTGAGAGGGAATACATCTCGTGCATCCAACTCCCAAAAACCATGTTTATTCCAAAGAGTCAACTATAAATTCCTATGCATGGTATTTTCAAGCCATTCCAAGTAAATTTTCATGTGCTACCTTTCGAAAAACCATTCAAAATACTTCTCATTTTGTGACACTGTTTTAAGTTTATTGGGACGTAGTGGTCAGATTTGCTATCTTCCATATTTTTTTATTCCAAAAAGAAAAAAAAGAAAAAAAGGCACTCCTCCATGGTATGTGAAAATTGGTGGGCACCCGTTGGAATCGGTTAGCCATGGTTTGTGAAAAGGAAAAGTGGGGAGGAGTGCCAAGCTTTATAAAAGAGCATAAAAGTGCCAATCTCTCTCTCAAAAACTTGCTTAGTATGGAAGATAGTAAGAACCCCATTGCCAGTCATTGACAAGAACAACCACCTCTCAAAACAAATTTTTATCTTTGTTTTACAAATGAAAAGCTCTAGCACATGTTTAATCACTGCTTGCCTCTGCGAAGGGCCTTTCTTTTACTTTTTTGTTGAGTCTCCATCTTCTACCTTTATGCACCGTCTAAGAGAGCATAGTTGTCATTCTGAGTATAATGTGCATAGTCCCAAAATTTATTATTGATTGATTCATGATTGTGGTTTTGCTTGTTCTTAAATTATTTGTATCTAGTCGCCCTCTTAAACTTGAAGGTGTGCTATGCATTTATGTTTTGCTACTCTATGAAGGACAAGCTGAAAACCACTTTGCTATGTTTTTTTATATGCTCAAAACACACACTTGACTTTCAATGCATTATTACTCATGATCTTTTGTTTGTGTTACTTTTCATGTTATAACATGGTTGCTAAGTTTTATTGTCAAGATAATGTCTTTTATGCCCATGTTATAGTACTTTGATCTCAGCACTCAATGTTGTACATCGTTTGATCAAGATTGTGTTGGTGCATGCCACCTCAAAAATTATTGTTTTGTTATCACTTACCTACTCGAGGACGAGCAGGAGTTAAGCTTGGGGATGCTTGATACGTCTCAAACGTATCTATAATTTTTGATGCTCCATGCTTGTTTATGCATAATTTGCTTTGTGTTTTGCTACACTTTGGGGCGTTTTTATGCATTTTCCGGAACTAACCTATTAACGAGATGCCACAGTGCCAGTTCCCTCTTTTCTGCTGTTTTTGTGTTTCAGAAAAGCTACACAGGAAATATTCTTGGAATTGGACGAAACAAAAGCTGAAGTTCCTATTTTTCCTGACATGAGACAGAGTCCAAAGCAGAGACAGAGGGGAGCCAGGGGCCAGCCACACCATGGGGTGGCGCGGCCCAGCCCCTGGCTGCGCCACCAGGTGGTGGAGCCACCTGTCCCACCTCCTGACGCCGCCCTTCCGCTTGTATATTCTCCTCGACGAAAAAACCCTAACACCCGATCAATTTTCCACGAAACATACTATAAGCCGCCGCCGTTGTCGACGTTTGATCGGGAGGGTCCAGAAGCTCTTCCCGGCTCCCTGTCGGAGAGGGGAATCACCACCGGAGGCCTTCTTCATCACCATGCCTGCCTCCAGAGTGATGTGTGAGTAGTCTACCTTGCACTACGGGTCCATAGCAGTAGCTAGATGGTTGTCCTCTCCTCCATGTGCTTCATGATTAGATCTTGTCAGTTGCCTATCATGATCAAGATCATCATTGTGTAATTCTGCATGTTGTGTTTGTTGGGATCCGATGAATATTGATACTTTGTCAAGTTGATTTTAATGATTTATCATCTCTATGTTGTTTATGATCTTGCATGCTCTCCGTTGCTAGTAGATATCTTGGCTGAGTAGATGCTATTGACTCCAAGAGGGAGTATTTATGCTCGATAGTGGGTTCATGCCTCTAGTAATTTGGGGGAGTGACAGAAACCTCTAAGGTTGTAGATGTGTTGTTGCTACTAGGGTGAAAACAACAATCTTTTGTTCAAGGTCATTTGTATTTGTCGGTGTTCTGGATACTGGGGTATCCCGGTCCACCTGCTCCTGGGCCCCTTCAACGGCCCAGCTTCAGCCCAGGGGTGGAACGACGACCGAAGCCCGGTGGAGAAGACCCTCATGAGGAGGCGCCTCATGAGGAGAATGACGGCTAAAACTGCTAAGGACCAGAAGACCTCCTCACGAGCTGTTTCTCGTGAGTGGAGGGACCACATCCACGTCAGCTCAGCACGCTTCCGTGCTAAGCAAGAAGATAAGAGCAGAAGACTGCGTACCATCCACGCTACCCCCGACAGGGAGGAGACCAGCTTTCGCCGTGTCTGCATAAAGCGACACAGTGGTTGTTGGCCACCCCCTAAAAATAGGGTGGACGGTGCAGGGCGCTAGAGGAGGACGTCAGCTTCCTCCACCCACTCCTGTGGACCGGCGCCACTACTCTACGAAGACTACGTCTACGGAAGACTCAAGGCTACAGCTGTCCTCCCTCCTTGGCCGTGTGTGGCAACCCCTTCCCCAAGATGATAAGGGGAAGGAGGACCTGGGCGCTATAAAAGGAGGGGAGGCCACCCCTTAGAGGGGATCCGATCTTCATCTCCGGGCTCCTAGCTAGGCTAAGTTGGTTCTTCTACCTCTGGCCAGTTAGAGCTCTTTAACCAAGACCTTGTACTCCTCGTGAGGTATCGCGTCGTAATACAAGAAGGCAGGAAGTAGGGGTTTTACCTCACCACGAGGGCCCTGAACCTGGGTAAAGCTTGGTGTCTCTCTCTGGAGTGCGTTGTGCATTCGACATCTCGAGGCTTCCATCACCGTGTTTCGTTGCGATCCAAGATCTCCCATGTTCAGCCCCCTGCGTTCGAATCTTTGGGTCTGTCGTGTGGTACCCCGTGTTCTTGCGACATGAAATCCATCGACATTTGGCGCGCCAGGTAGGGGGCTGTGGTGTGTTTTCTTCTAGATCTGCTTCCACATGGCTGACGCCAACGCAAGGCTCGAGCGTCTTCGCCGCCGCAACGCCATTTGGGGACAAACTGAGCCCATCTTCCGTAGTCAGCACGTCTCGGCCGAGGAGGAAGAGGAGGAAGATCTGGAGTCCTCCTACCTCCCGTCCGGGCGTATAAAGCCTTCGCTCTCCTTCACCGCCACCGCTACTTCTCGCTCTCGTTCTGGGAGTCAGCTGTCCCCTGCGCAGGCTCTCGCCATGGCGCAGGAGCTGCTGCGCTATCAGCCCACTGCGGACGGGCGTGAGGGGTGGCGCGCTCGAATCGCCGAGCTTGTCGCCATCGCCAATGAAGACCCAGCCCAGGGAGGAGCCCAGGGCGCGGGAGAGCCAGATCCGGCGGCAGGGAACCGCGCCCCAGGCGCCGGATATGGGAAGGCCGCAAAGGCCAAGAAGGCAGCTTCCCGCGCCGCATCTTCGCCGTGCGGAGAGCCCAGCTGCCAAATCGTCCAACGCGCTCCGGAAGATGCACGCGTCTCCCTTGAGCGCCGCCGCGAAAATCATGACCGCACCATCGACGACATCGGCGAAGCCGGCAAGAACGTCAAGACCCCCGGGGACCCTATCTACCACCCCGGGTGCCTTGCTCTCACTCACTAGCAATGCTATGTGGTCTGGCCTGACAAGTTCAAGCCGGACATCGGCGCGCGTTACGACGGGACCACCAACCCCGTCGAATTCCTCCAGCTCTACGTCGTCACCGTTCAGGCCGCGCGTGGAGATCAGCGTGCGATGGCCAATTAGTTTTCCATGGCCCTCAAAGACGCTCCGTGAACTTGGCTTATGAATCTTCCTCACAAATCTGTGACTTCGTTGAAGGACTTGTGCCGTCACTTCGTCGCCAACTTCATGCCCACGTATGAGCGCCCTGCCACCAAGAATGATCTTAAGGCAGTGCGTCAGTACAAGGGCGAGACGCTTCGTCAATACATCCAGCGCTTCAGCCAGATGAGGAACAAGATTCCCCGGATCTCCAATGAGGAGGTCATCTCCGCGTTCTCCACGGGCGTTTCCGACATCAAGATGAGGGAGAAGCTGTCCGTGAATGATGAGCTGACTTCCGTCGTCAGGCTCTTCGAGATCGCTAATAGATGCGCCAAGGCCGAGGAGGGGAGGCTCTTTGTGCACAACCTGCCGGAGGTGCTTCCCCCAAAGCCGAAGTCCAAGGACCCCAAGCGCAAGGAGGTTGTTGTCCTTGCGGCGGAGCCTGATCATAAGCAGCGCCGCGGGGACCGCTTCGAGGGCGATAAAGGTCGACGTCGTCGCTACTGCATCCTCCACAAAAAGGACACCCACAATACCGACGATTGTTGGATTGTCCGGAAATTTCATGAAGAAAATGGTGTCACAAAGCGCCGTGGGAGCAGCCGTAGCCACGGCAAGGGTGGATCCCGGGGCGATCGCCGCGACGACGACCGGGACGAGGGTCGCCGCCGCGATGGTCTGTCTTGTGTAGATCCCAAGACGCTACTGCTGCCTCCACCGGCGAATGATCATCGGGAAGAGAACCAGGGGGGCTATCAAGAGCCGCGAGGCTTCGCCGCTTGCCTCCTAGGTGGGGCCCAAGCTCCTTTGTCTAATCGTCACTTCAAGCAGCTGTCACGAGAGATCGCAGCGGCGCAGCCCAGCACCAAAACCGCTTGATGAAGTGGTCTACCAGCAAGATCGGCTTCAACGAGGAGGATCATCCGACCTCCACTAAGGCCGTGGGCACGATTCCCCTCTTATGCACGCCTACCATCAATAACATCGCCGTCAACCATACTCTCATCGATGGAGGGGCAGGCCTCAACATCATCTCCGTTGAGGTCATCAAGAAGATGCAGGTGCCGTACCATCGTCTCATGCCAACCCGACCGTTCTTCGGGGTAACAGAGGGTTCTACAATGCCAATCAGGCAGGTGCGCCTGCCCGTCACCTTCGGCACCTGGGACAACTACATGACAGAAAGCCTCGACTTCGACGTCGCCTACATTGCGCTGCCATACAATGCCTTCCTCGGCTATCTGGCCCTGGCAAGGTTCATGGTGGGAACGCATCATGGCTTCAACATCCTCAAGATTTCGGGCGCCAACGGCACGATCACCGTGCACTTCAACGAAAAGGACGCTCTCCGGTCTGTGGACCATGTCTACCGTGAGGCCGCCACCATGTTCCCCA
Source organism: Dactylis glomerata (assembly GCA_007115705.1). Taxonomy (NCBI): domain Eukaryota; kingdom Viridiplantae; phylum Streptophyta; class Magnoliopsida; order Poales; family Poaceae; genus Dactylis; species Dactylis glomerata. Next base: position 122,966 of record QXEO01001041.1, read on the forward strand.
CTGATGAAGATCTGCTGGAGCACTCCGGTGACCTCACGAGGAAGAAGCAGCTCATTTCACAAGAGCGGGCTGCTGCGAAGAAGGCCTCTCTCGAGCCCCTCCTGCCGAGCTTGTCAGGGAAGAAGGTTGGCCTACTCCAAGCAAGGACCTGGTCCATCCGATGCTAGACATGAGCATTGGGGAAGCTACGGTACCCTCAGGGAGGAGGCCCCAGTTTACCCAAGAGAGCTCTGCTACAAAGAAGGTCCCGCTCCAGGCTGGGGGCTGCGAAAACTTCGTCACCATCGGGGCAGGGCTTTCTCCCAAATAGGAAAGCACGCTCATCACCTTCCTGCGGGCAAACTCTGACATGTTCGCTTGGACTCCGTCAGATATGCCCGGCGTTCCCAGGGAGGTGATTGAGCACCACTTAGCCGTGTGCCCTTAGGCACACCCCGTGAAGCAGAAGACCAGGAAGCAAGCACAAGAGAAACATGACTTCATCGTCCAAGAGATAGAGAAGCTGAAGAAGGCCAAGTTGATACGCGAGGTAGCCCACCCCACCTGGATTGCCAATCCGGTGGTTGTCCCAAAGGCTAATGGCAGTGGGCACCTCTGCGTGGACTTTACAAGCCTCAACAAGGCCTGTCCCAAGGATCCTTATCCACTCCCAAGGATAGATCAAATCGTCGACTCCACCGCCGGCTGCGACCTCCTTTGCTTCTTGGATGCCTTCTCCGGCTATCATCAAATCAAGATGGCAAGGGAGGACGAAGAGAAGATTGCCTTCATCACACCCTGCGGTGTGTACTGCTACGTATGCATGCCCTTCGGCCTGAAGAATGCAGGGGCCACATTCCAAAGGCTCATGCGTAAGGCCTTGGGGGCTCAGATGGGAAGAAATGCGGAAGCCTACATCGATGACATCGTCGTCAAGACTCGCGAGAGTCACACCTTCATCGAAGATCTGGAGGAAAATTTTGCCAAGCTGAGAAAGGTAAACATCAAGCTCAACCCCGCCAAGTGCGCCTTCGGCATACCGTCGGGAAAGTTGTTGGGGTTCCTCGTGTATCATCACGGGATAGAGGCGAACCCTGACAAAGTCAAGGCCATCAAAGAAATGCGCCCTCCACGCAATCTCAAGGAAATGCAACGCCTCGCGGGATGCATGGCAGCCTTAGGGCGCTTCATTGCGAGGAATGGAGAGAAGTCCCTGCCCTTCTTCAAGCTCATGAAGCACGCTGGGAAGTTCGAGTGGACTCCGGAAGCTGACAAGGCCTTCGCCGAGCTGAAGACGTATCTCACGAGCCCACCAATCATGGTTGTCCCAACGTTCCGCGAGCCCTTGCTGCTCTACATCGCAGCAACCCCGAGAACCGCAAGCGCCATCCTTGTCGCTGAGCGGGACGCCAAGGTAATCGCCAAAGAGGGAGTTGATCCTCCTTGCCCGGGGGCTCCTCCTGAGGAAGAAGCAGCAATTTCTTCTGTCCCCCAAGAGGACCTGCCCGCTGCAACTTCGCCGACTGAGCCGCTCTCACAGAGCGACGCTCCTGAGCTCCATGAGGAGAAAACTTCTGAGGACACCGCCAAGGTGCAGGAGCCCGTGTACTTTGTCAGCACGGTACTACGCAACGCGCGGGAGCGCTACACCATGCAGCAAAAGCTGCTCTACACCTTGCTAATCGCTTCAAGGAAACTACGTCATTACTTCCAGGGTCACCCGATTAAGGTGGTCACTGATCGGCCCCTGGAGACCATTCTACGCAACCCAAATGTCACCGTACGGGTGGCAGAGTGGGCCGTGGAGCTTCAGCCCTTTGAGATCTCCTTCAAAACCACCAAGGTAATCAAGAGCAAAGCTTTGGCTGAGTTCACTGCCAAATGGACTGATCCATTCGCCAACGAGCCTCCAGAGGTGGAGTCAACGCTTCCAGGAGAAGAAGCCCCAGGCCTCTGGGTCATGCACTTTGACGGCGCCTTCAACCTTCCCAGCGCGGGGCTGGTGCCGTCCTTACCTCTCCCTCTGGGGACAAGCTCTTCTACGCCGTCCAGCTCTATTTTAAACCAGAGCACAAGGTCTCCAACAACATCGCGGAATATGAAGGACTACTCGCTGGCCTAAGGGCAGCGAATGCTTTGGGCATCAAGCGCCTCATCGTCAAGGGAGATTCACAGCTGGTTGTGAACTTCTCAAACAAGAGCTACACTCCAAAGGATGAGCACATGGCAGCTTATCTTAAGGAGCATCGAAAGATGGAAAAATGCTTCCAAGGTTTGGAGCTGAAGCACATTCCAAGAGGAGAAAATATAGAAGCGGACGAAATCGCCAAGCGCGCATCTCATCGCCTGGCACAACCTGCCGGCGTCTTCGAGGAGTGTCTCTTCAAGCCATCTGCTTCTCCATCATCGATAGGATCCGACCTTCCGCCTGCCTTGCCACCGCCACCGGAGCAGGGGGCTCCAGATTGCGGGCCTCCTTCGGGTGACCGCGTCCTTCTGGCATTGGCGCGGTAGGAGGGAGTGGATTGGATTGGATCCTCGAGCTCAAGGCTTTCCTCGTCAGTAGCAGGCTTCCTAAGGATGAATCGGAGGCTGAAAGGATAGTACGCCAAGCTTCGGGATACTGCGTCCAGGATGGTGACTTGTACCTGCGTCGCCCAAACGGCGTCGCTCTGAAGTGCATATCTACTCACCAGGGCCAAGAGCTTCTCAGGGACATCCATGCTGGTGAGTGTGAGCATCACGCTTCTGCTTCAACCGTCGTCGCAAAGGTGTATCGAAGCGGCTTCTACTGGCCTTCGGCGCTCGGGGATGTGGTGGAGATGGTCAAGAGGTATGAGGCATGCCAATTCCATGCCAAGCAGATTCATTAGCCGGCGCAGGAGCTACAAACCATCCCACTCACTTGGCCTTTTGCTGTTTGGGGACTGGACATTCTCGGTCCATTCCCTAGAGCACAAGGGGGCTACGCTACCTCTACGTCGCCATCGACAAGTTCACCAATTGGGTGGAGGTGGAGCCGGTGTGCACCATTCCGGCCAGGTCCGCTGTCAAGTTCATACGTGGGCTGGTCTGCCGTTTTGGTGTGCCCAACAGCATAATCACCGACAACGGCAGCCAGTTCACCAGCGGGCTGTTCCGGGAGTACTGCTCATCGGCCGACATCAAGATCTGCTTCGCCTCAGTCGCCTATCCCAGAAGCAATGGCCAGGCCGAGCGTGCCAACGCCGAAGTCCTCAAAGGACTCAAAACGAGAAGCTTCAACGCCGAGCTCGAAGCTTGCGGCAAAAAATGGTTAGACAACCTCCAATCCATCCTGTGGTCCATTCAGACTACAGCTACCAAGCCCACCGGGGAGACCCCTTTCTTCTTGGTCTATGGGGCGGAGGCTGATCGTCCCACCAACGTCAAGTTTGGGTCGCCAAGAGTGCTCGCCTTCAACGAGATACGTCAAGAGGACCTCATCAAGGATCGCCTCCTCCAGCTTGAAGAAGCTCGGTGCCAATTGGCACTTCGCGCTGCGAGGTACCAGCAAGGACTAGGCCGCTACCATAGCCGCCATGTTCGGGCCAGGACTCTGGAGGTCAGCGATCTGGTGCTGAGGAGGATACTCTCTCGCGAGGGCCTACACAAGCTGTCTCCAATGTGGGAAGGCCCCTTCAAGGTGACGCACATCGCTAGGCCGGGCTCGGTGCGGCTGGAAACCGCAGAAGGCATGCCGGTGGGGAACCCGTGGAACATAGCTCATTTGCGAAAGTTCTACCCGTAGGTTCCTCACGAGGAGATAAGACCGTTATCACGGCACTTTGTATCAGCTCAAACTGCTCTTCAGCACTGATATTGAGTTAAAGCGCATTATAGCGCCTCTGCTTTGGCATGATATTAAAATGGCATGAAGTCCATTTATTTTCTGCTGTACTCCACGCTGAAGGGGGCTAGGCACGGTGTCTATGCTGGGGCCTTCACCCGAAAAACAGCAAGCCCGAAAAACCCGAAGGGACTGAGCTCTGATCAGGGGTGACGGCCCCGTTATCGATCACCTCCACGTACCCGTGGTGCTTAGTTCCTCGCGAAGTACACCAGAAAATAAGAAATCTTCGGGAAGAGTCCAAGGTGTGCCTAAGGCACCCACTAAGGACCAGCGCCTTGTGAGCAACCCTCACGAGGGTGCAAGGACGCGTCGATGCACTTACCATCCACAGGAAGATTCCCCTCGCTTGAGGAAGGCCAAACATGGCAGGATTACTGAAGACCAAGGCCGCTCCGATCATCTTGCGAAGGAGACGCAGATCCGGAGGTCCGCGCCAGGCCCTTCACCTCGTGAGCAACCCTTAACGAGGTGTCAATGGTCTCTAGGCTCTCTTAAGCATCGATGCTTTCGCGTCCGTGAGAGTCCAGCTTCCCTCACGACGAGGAAGGCCCCCTGAATCGCCACGTGCGGCAATTTGCTCTTAGCTGCTGGCACAGATAGTGCCGCGCTCCCTCACGACAAGTAAGGTCCCTGTGCCGGTCACAGGGGCATCTTATTTTCCTTTCTTTTTTAGTTTGTTTTATCGACCTGTTTTTCGTTTTCAGGGATTTGGGGTTTTTTGTTTTCCAACTCTTTCTTCAACTACTTGTCTTAGGAATCGTCAAATGTCATCGCCGGCGCTGACCCCGTCATGAGCTCTGAGGCGCAGGGAGGCCTCCCGCCGGCGTTAACAACTCACTAGGGCTCTTGAGCGTGCGGATGACCAAGACAACGACGAACAGCGGGAAGCGAAAGAACAAGACAATTAACAATGAAGACTTCATTGATAGCCCTCGGTGGGGGGAGAAACAGAGGCACGGCGGGGCATACCCCGCCGGCATAAACTACATCGCAAAAGAGGGGAGGAGACTAGCTCCCCTCCCCAAAGGGCTACCATGGCAAGGCCGCCCCTTTACTCCGCCGCGGGCTGGGGGTAGGTACGGCGGACGCCGGCAGCGGCGAAGATCCGCACCGAGGCCTCCACTGTCCAGAGCTTGAAGTGGAAGATGAGGTGGTCACCAACGCGGAGGCAGTGACCGAGGGCAAAGGCCCTCCAGCGCCCGGAGAGGACGGCGTTGCTGCCCGCTCCGAGGATGATGTCAACAGGCCAGAGGAGCTCTGGCCTGCTCTTCTCCACCAGCGCGACCTCTCCGGAGGAAGCGCCGAGGGCGTAGATTACCCTTCGGACTGCGTCGGGCAGCCGGAGGGAGAAGAAGCTCCAGGCGTCGACGACGACGAGGAGCTCTAGGAAGTGGGACCCCGGAGCAACAAGGGGGCCAAGCATCTCCGCCGCCAGGCGGCGGGGAGTAGCGACCACTCCGGTCGCCAGCGGGGCCACCTCCTGTGGCCCCGGGCCATCCACGGCTGGGGGGAGGGGGCCCAGAGCGGCCTCCACCTTCCGGAGCACCCGATCAATGCTCCCTGAGGCGCGGGGAGCCGCCGCCGCCGCCATCGGCGATGGCACATTCAGAGCGCCTCTAGGCGCTGGACCCCAAAGGGTCAAGGCACTGGAGGTCCCTGGGGCGGCGCGATTCGCCTCGCCCTGCATCGGCGCCCCGATGCGCAGGGGGCCTCCGGCGCCGAGCGTCCACCGAGCGGGGACCTTCGCCTTGTTCCTGCTGCCCGGGGGGCGCCCGTGGCGCTTCATCCCCGAGCTCGATCCAGCGGCGGTGGAGGAGGCAGAGGGATCCATTGCTTGGGGGAGCGTTGAGGGAGAAGTAGCACTGGAGGAGGGGAGTGAAGTGCCGGAGGTGTTGAGGAGACTGTATTTAAAGGGCGCGGCCTACGTCGAAGCATCAAATCTCAGTGCGGGAATCGAAGTGTTGGCGCGGCGCTCTGCAGCGAAGCGACGCGCCATCATGACGGTTTGACGCCTCGGAGACTGCTGCATCACTCGCCGCTTCATCTCACCCGCTGCGGTCGCGCCACGCGTCCACGGCCTCTGCATCTTCACATGGTCCTCTGACCATGCGTTGACGCGTGCCGTTGGAGGGCCCAGCAGATTCTGGGGGCCCCTGGCCCTTCGCTCCCTCAAGAGGGCTCGTTCGTGGGCCAGGCTCCCGGGGGCTACTGTCGGTGTTCTGGATACCGGGGTATCCCGGTCCACCTGCTCCTGGGCCCTTCAACAGCCCAGCTTCGGCCTAGGGGTGGAACGATGACCGAAGCCCGGAGGAGAAGACCCTCATGAGGAGGCGCCTCATGAGGAGAACGGCGGCTAAAACTGCTAAGGACCAGAAGACCTCCTCACGAGCTGTTTCTCGTGAGGGGAGGGACCACGTCCATGTCAGCTCGGCACGCTTCCGTGCTGAGCAAGAAGATAAGAGCAGAAGAATGCGTACCGTCCATGCTACCCCCGACAGGGAGGAGACCAGCTTTCACCGTGTCTGCATAAAGCGGCACAGTGGTTGTTGGCCACCCCCCTAAAAATAGGGTGGACAGTGCAGGGCGCCAGAGGAGGACGTCAGCTTCCTCCACCCACTCATGTGGACCGGTGCCACTACTCTACGAAGACTACGTCTACAGAAGACTCAAGGCTACAGTTGTCCTCCCTCCTTGGCCATGTGTGGCAACCCCTTCCCCAAGATGATAAGGGGAAGGAGGACCTGGGCGCTATAAAAGGAGGGGAGGCCACCCCTTAGAGGGGATCCGATCTTCATCTCCGGGCTCCTAGCTAGGCTAAGTTGGTTCTTCTACCTTCGGCCAGTTAGAGCTCTATAACCAAGACCTTGTACTCCTCGCGAGGTATCGCGTCATAATACAAGAAGGCAGGAAGTAGGGGTTTTACCTCACCACGAGGGCCCTGAACCTGGGTAAAGCTCGGTGTCTCTCTCTGCAATGCGTTGTGCGTTCGACGTCTCGAGGCTTTCGTCACCGTGTTTCATTGCGATCCAATATCTCCCACATTCAGCCCCCTGCGTTCGAATCTTTGGGTCCGTCGTGTGGTACCCCGTGTTCTTGCGACACAAAATCCATCGACAGTATTGTTTACATTACACACTTTGCATAAGGAGATAATCTATTGCTTGCAACTTAATACCCAACGGTTGCTCGGATGATATCCGGTGGGTGGATTATTAGTAATAGATGCAGTTGGATTACAGCCTATGTATTATGTTGTAATGCCCAAGTGAATCTTATAGTGATCCTCATGACATGTGTATGCTTTCTTTATTCTATCAATTGCCCAATTGTAATTTGTTTACCCAGCATGTTATTTATCTTATGGAGAGACACCTCTAGTGAACTGTGGACCCCGGTCCATTCTTTTACATTCTTATTACCGTTTACTATTTACTTGCATTATTTACATTCTCACAAACTACTATATTTTACCTCACGATAGTTTAATCCTTTGTTTACAGCAAACCAGTGAGATTAACAACCTCAATGTAAGTTGGGCAAAGTACTTTAGTTGTGTTGTGTGCAGGTTCCACGTTGCTGCTGGTGCAAAGCTACGCCCCAGATAAGGCGCCATATATAAATTGTCTGGAGCTGTCGCGAAGCTAGCGAGCATCAACCTTCGGAAGTTTGTTCTTTCTCCTACTGGTTCGATAAACCTTGGTTTCATACTGAGGGAAGACTTGCTGCTATGCTCATCATACCTTCCTCTTGGGGTTCCCAACTGGGCGGTCATCTACACGCCATCAGGCGCTCTCTAGCCAAGCAGGCCAGGGAGAATCGCATGAGGCCGCGGAGGAGGAGGTGGAAGAAGCTCCGGTTGGTGCCAGGAGGCAAGGGTCTCAAGAGATAGCCGTAGGTGCTTCCTCCGATGCTGTGTCAGAGCTGGGTGCGGGAACTGGCTGAAAGAGAAGACTGGTGAGGCCGCGGACCTCACCTGCACTGGAGCCAATGCAAGCCCTAGGGGTGCCTCTTAGGGATCCCCTGCGGCTCGAGCTGAGGAGATCGGCTGTAGCGAGGCCACCGTTGCTCCTGAGGCAACAGCCAATGGCACTCCGAGAGGGAAAACCTCTATGGCTCCAACCAGCTCAAGGGCTGGAAGCCAGAGTTCTACTGGCCGGCTCTAGAAGGAGTGGGCTGATACGGTGTCCAGCGCTGGCTCCGGCGAGGCTGGAGCCGGAACCCTGACTTTGAAGGAGCTTAACAAACAGCTCGCCACTGTCAGGGAGTCGCTGCAAAACGCCGGCCTTCAGTTTGTTGAGGCGGACAAGACCGTTGGTGTAAGTAACTCATTCCCCAATTCTGGATTCTTTTGCCGGCTATAGTGCGATGCCGACTATGCAATCCGCCGACTGAGGGCTGGAGCTGGTCGTTCTGGGACCGATTCCTCCTCATACTAGCCCGCGAGTTTCGGGGTAGCTGTAGCGGCAGCTGGCTCGAAACTGACTCTTGCTGAAATCGTTCCTTCGCTCTTCTAGGGTATCAACGAGCTTCGGGCCAACATCTTTCAAAAGCTGTTGGCTAAATTTCGTGCTGGCAAGGCTTAGTACCAGTCACTGAAGGGGTACCTAGAGAAGCTGTCTGGTAAGCCCAAACTCTTCTGCTTTCGATGCATCTTCTTTCTGCCGTCTCTCCTTTGACACCTTCCGCGCAGGTGCTGCTGCCTGCATCTCCTTGCTAGAAGCTCAGCTTACCGACTCGGTGTTAGCCAGTGAGGTCAGCCGACTTTGTCGAGAGCATGAGGAGCAGATTAAGTATCTGCGAGCTCAAGCCGGCAAGGTTCTTGACCTAGAGGCGGAGCTGGCGAAGGCCAAGGACGTAGAATCGACACTGCGTCAGGAGTTTGAGCAACGGCTGGCCAAAGGGAAGGTGGAGCTCTCGACGAAGTATGACGCCGAGGTGAAGGAGCTCCGCGTGGTGCAAGATGCCATGAATAAAGAGCGTGACACCAAGGTCCAGGAGTTAATAGATCTCCGGGAGTCTGACCACGAGAAGCATGATGTGGAACTCGGCGTCTGGCGGGGACGGGACCGTAAGACCCATTCCATTCTCCAGGGGTTCGAGGACTCTCTCCTCGGTGAGTTCTCTCTTCTGTTTCTCCGCTTCTATTCCTCTGCACTTCTTCCCTTCTTATTTGCCATTTCTATAGAGGCCTTCCCCAACTCCTCTGATGCCGCAATGGCCACAGTAGAGAAGTTTCAAAAAAAGTATAACATCGTCCATGCTAAGGATCCAAAAGTCGAGCTCTCATCGGTGGAGCTGGCGGCGTCGGTCAAGGGTCGGCTCTAGCCCATGGCTGCCTTGGGGTTGCAGTGCGCACCGCTGTTGCTTCCGTCTTCAAGACCCTATGGCCAGGGTGGGCGGAACCTGACACCATCGACCGGATCCTTCAATGGATGGCAATTGTATCTAACCGGGTCGAAGTCTGGAAGGAGTCCGTAGCTCGAGCTGGCGCAGAACAAGCCATGTCCTTTGTGCTTTCCTGGTATCGGGGCATCAACCTCGAGCAGCTGGACCACCTCCGCAAGGATGGCCTGAGCGACGTGGATCTCGCCAAGCTCCGTCAACGTGCATGCTCCATTGCGGAGTGCGCAAAACCGAGGATTTCTTCAACGCGGGTGAAGGTGAAGGTGACGAGGACATGGGGGATTTGGGGCTCGAGGTGTCCGGCTTCACAGGGTCGCCCGTGCAGGCACCGGAGGATCCTGCTTGTGACCTGGGTCCGGCTCCCCCATCGCCCATTGTTACCAACTTCATGCTCGCCGTGAGGACGTCCAAGGATTCCCTTCTTGAGCTGGCTGACACTCCAGCCGGCCCTTGATGTATTTAAACACCTCGTTGTGAACTATTCGTGTATCGAGCTCGGGTTGTACAAGACAACGCAGCTTTCATGCTCTTCGATGTTATTCCCTCGAGTCCCAGGCGTGTTAAACTCTGATAGTTCGTTGAATTGCTTTTACTTGGTTCCCTCAACACTTTCCTTTATCTTCCCATCCTTTGGCCCTTCTACCCCCAACCGGTAGCCTGGTGTCTGTTGGTCTCCCTTGGGCCGGCAGCCGAATGCCGACCTGGGGTGGGAGCGTGCCGCGGGATGAGAAGTAGTACTTTACTGTTTCGAGAACCTAGTTCTAGCTAGCCCACGCACGGTCATCGTCCAACACACTTAAGACCTAGCAGGGTAACCGCATCTAGCGCTCAGCCTCTTCTTCCTCGGCGGCTTTCCTACGCGGGTGACCTGCCGGCTCTACCCCGGGCCACTGACGCGGGTCGGGTGCAGAGGTTAGGCTCGGGGTCCGGTCCGTGCGAAGTACTCGACCGACTGACAAAGGGAGGTTGATCGTTTGGGGCAACTGGCTATAGCTCGCTGCGTGGAGCCAGCTATCGGTCAGATGAATAATGCAGGAAATAAAATACTCAAGGCATTTTCAGGGAACCGACCGTTCATGCCACCCAAACTTTATTTATTCATTGACAATCATTCAAAGTACAAACTTCTTGCCTTGGCAGAAGAAAGGACTTAAGTGATCATGGCCCCGGCTCTCATGGGTGGAGCCGGCACAGATTGCTTTCTCATTTAGCAGAAAGGTCAGTTCCAGAGGCGACGACCTTGACCTGCTTGCCCACCTCTGGTAGGATCGTTTTGGCGTTGTTGGCCAGCTCGGGACCAGCCTTCTGCTGTCCCAGACCCGCCAGCTCTCGCTAAGCAAGCGCCGCCCACCAAAGGATCTAACGATTCTCTTCGGCGATGACCAATGCCTCGGCCAACTTGGAACTGGCTTTCACACACTCCATCGATTTCTTGTAGCACCCCGTGATGGTGATCACGCCATCGGGGCCTAGGAGCTTCATCTTGAGGTATGCATAGTGCGGGACCGCCATGAATTTGGCTAAGGCAGGGCGGCCGAGTAGCGCGTGGTAAGGACTGCTGAGGTCCATCACCTCGAACCAGATGAGCTCGCGATGGAAGTTGTCTTTCTCTCCGAACAGAACCTCCAACTAGACCCTTCCCATGGGAGTACATGAGAGCCCTGGCATGATGCCGTGGAAGGTCAACTTGCTGGGCTTTAGTTGAGATATATGAATTCCTAGCTTCTCCATTGAGGTGCGGTATAGGAGGTTGATGCTGATGTCCTCGTCGATGAGCACACGCAAGAAGCGATAGGTGTGCATCTCGGAGAACACAATTGGGTCCAGAACCAGAGCGTAGCCCTGGGTCTTGGCATGAGCGGTGGATGATCCTCGCGCCCCCCATGTGATGGATGCCTCGGACCAGTGCATGTACCGGGGCTCTGCCGGCATGACCGCGTTCACTTCAGCATCAAACCAGTGGTCGTCCTTCGTGTCTTCCTTCTGAGTGGTGAAGACGTGGTACTGCTCGATGTTGGCTTCTTCAGAGTAATCGCCAGCATCCAGAGCCAGCTGGCGCTCGTGGTTCCAGTTCCCTTGCCCTTCAGCCAGCTGGCCTGACGGCGGCCCCAGCAGCTGGTGATTTCCTTGCTCCAAGTCTTTGGTGAAACTGCACTGGCACGTAGTGTGACTCGCCTGCTTGCCTGATACGCTATGGAATTTGCACGACTGATCTAGCATTATCCCGACGATGTACTTGTCCTTGTTGAACTTGTCACCTTTGTGCCACTGGGTGCCACCCGTAGCCCTCGGGCTTCCCTAGACTGTGGCTACTTGCTTTGAGCCGTACTTGTTTTCATGAGCTCGTCCTTCCTCTTGCTGTGGCGATCACGATTGTGATGCCCACCCTGGCTGGAAGCCGGCTGGGATTGCCCCGCAGCCGGCCTAGTCTCGGCGAATTGCACCCTCGCTGCGGCGTCAGCCGTTGCATACTTGTCCGCTATGGCCATGAACTCAGTCATGGTTTTGGGCTCAGCCCTGTTGAGCTTGTGCTTCATTAGAGTCCCGTCCATGCAGCCATCGGTGAAGTTTCCGATGGCCTATTCTTCACCTACTCCTTCATAGGAGTTGTGCAGCTCCGACCACCTTGTGAGATAGTCGCGGTCAGACTCGTCTGGGCCTTGCTTGCAGAGGGCCAGCTGTCGAGGGCGAGGTGGTCACTTGTAGGTGTCGGTGAAGTTCTTGACAAAAGCCTCCTTGAAGTAAAGCCATCAGTTGATGCGGAGAGGCGACAAGCTATTGCGCCATGTCCTGGCTGAGCCTTGAAGCATGAGCGGGGCATAGTGTACTGCCAGCCTTTTGTTGCCGCCCACGATGTCTACGGTGATGCCGTATCAGTCAGCCAGTCCTCTGGCTTCGTTGCCCCAATATATTTGCGCAGGTCCTGCGAAAGCTTGAACTTCGCTGGAAAGGGCTCGCTGCGGATGCATGGGCTGAAGTAGACCGGTCCCGCGGAGGCCTCCTCCTCGTCGATCTTGGACTCTGCCAATAGGTTGAGCCAGTGGTGGGCGTCATCCTTTGGGGGGTCAGCTCGCTCGCTGATCCTTTGGCTCACATGAGAGCGAGCTGGCTGGTGGCCTTGAACGCCTTCCCAGCTATAGGCGCCGGTGCAGCTTGCGCCGCGGCGTTGCCCTATGCCGGCTCGCCGGCATCAGGTCATGGCTAGTTGTGCAACTTGCTCGTGATGACAGCCAGATCATGGGGTTGCCAGCTGTGATAGCCTGACTCTTGAGTGTGGTGGTTCCCACCACTTTTGCCCAGAGCGCGGTTGCTTCGGCTATGGTCCGCCCGGCTATGGTTGGGCGATGAGGCTTGCCCTGGCCTCCCCAGCCGGCTCCATTTCTTGTTGCCGCAGCTCGGCGGTTGATGTCTACACACGCGTCTGTTCTTGTAGACAGTGTTGGGCCTCCAAGTGCAGAGGTTTGTAGAGCAGCAGCAAGTTTCCCTTAAGTGGATCACCCAAGGTTTATCGAACTGAGGGAGGAAGAGGTCAAAATCTATCCCTCTCAAACAACACTGCAATTACGATATAGAAAGTCTCTTGTGTCCCCAACACACCCAATACACTTGTCAGATGTATAGGTGCACTAGTTCAGCGAAGAGATAGTGAAATACAAGTAATAGTGATGATTATGAGTAGTAACTGTAATATGAAATAAGTATCGATGCGAGCAAACATGTAACAAAACTGAAAGGAAACGGTGTGCAATGCCTGGAAACAAGGCCTAGGGATCATACTTTCACTAGTGGACACACTCTCAACAAATATAACATAATTGAACCAATAGGTGCTATCATCAATATGCAACTCAAAACAACTCTCCAATGGAAAACGAACACTAATCATGCGTAGGGCTACGAAGCACTCCTCAAAGTCCGTATGTACCCAAACTAGATTGTCCCACACTATCACCGTGAACGCATTAGATGGTTCCAACAAACACCAACAATTCATAGAGACATTAACCAAAAAGACACACGTAATGAGCACACTAGTCACCTTCCCATTACGATACAAGGTGTCTCCGGAGTTTACAAATATAAAGCACGGGAGTAGCATAATATCTGAATAATAACATCTACCAATTCAACTAGATACAAAGCTCATGATCACATAAAGATCACATCATGGGAGAGAGAGGTGAACCACATAGCTACCGATAGAGCCCTCAGCCCCGGGGGAGAACTACTCCCTCCTTATCGTAGGAGACAGCAAGGTTGATGGAGATGGCAGTGAGGTCGATGGAGATGGCGGAGACGGCGATGAAGACCGATGGAGATGGCTCTGGGGGCACTTCCCTGTCCCGGCAGGGTGCCGGAACAGAGACTTCTATCCCCCAAAATTTGTCTTCAACGGCGGCGGCGCTGCGGAACTGTTCTGGGAAAAACGCCGATCAATTTAGGGTTTGGTCTTCGGAGGGCTTTAAATAGGCGGAGAGGCGGCGTCAGAGGGCCACCAGGGGGGCCTCACCACCCCTGGGTGCGGCCAGGAGGGTGGGTGCGCCCCCGCATGGTGTGGCTTCCCTCTGGCCCCCTCCGACTCTCGTTCGGTCTTCGGTCCACTTCCGGGAAAAATAGGGGTTCTGGAACTTGTTTCGTCCAATTCCGAGAATATTTCCTGTGTAGCATTTCTGAAACACAAAAATAGCAGAAAACAGGGAACTAGCACTGTGTCATCTTGTTAGTAGGTTAGTTCCGGAAATCGCATAAAACGCCACGAAGTGTAACGAAACACAAGGCAAATGGTGTAAAAACAAGCATCGAGCATAAAAAATTATAGATACATTTGAGACGTATCAGCATTCCCAAGCTTAACTCCTGCTCATCCTCGAGTAGGTAAGTGATAACAAAAGAATAATTTTTGGAGGCGACATGCACCATCACAATCTTGATCATCGAAGTAAGCATTGAGTGTTGGGATCAAAAGAGCTTAAAACATGGGCATGAAAGATATAATCTTGATAGAAGAAACTTAGCAACCATGTTATAACATGACAATGAATACAAACAAAAGATCATGAAAATGAAACAATGAAAGTCAAACGTGTGTTCAAATCATAAGGAAAAACATACAAATGGTTTTCAGCTTGTCCTTCATGAGAGAGCAAAACATAAATACATAGGACACCTTCAAGTTTAAGAGGGCGACTAGATACAAATAATTTGAGAACAAGTGAAACCAACAATATGAATCAATCAATGAAAACTTTGGGACAATGCACATTATACTTAGAATGACAACTATGCTCTCTTAATGGTGCATAAAGGTAGAAGGTGGTGACTCAACATAAAAGTAAAAGAAAGGCCCTTCGCGGAGGGAAGCAGTGATTGCAAGTTTTATAAACCTTAAAAAATTATGGTTCTTACCGGCTTTGAGCTCTCATTGCCCCCATCATAAGCATCTTGAATGGTTAAAGTTAATGCGAGTACACTTATGCTGCATATGCTTGACAAATCATAAGTTGAAAACCTCGTGTCCCGTGAAATACGAATACCCAAACCTCATGCTACTTTACTTAGAGTCCCAAGCAAGCTCTTGTCATTGTAAGTATACACGTATCATCGAGAACCGCCAATGGGGTACCTCCGTGCCCGATGACATGGAACAAGCCCACATCAAAATGATAGGACAAACAGACAATGAACACCTCGGCATCTCTTTTATTTACCATTGGTATAGCTTTTTATTGTGAGATGCATCGTCGAATGTTCACTATGGGCATGCTGTAAATTTCCACCATGAATTATGCATGGCTTAGATTAGCGGCCCAGGCGTTTCTTTAACACGTATACAAACTCCATGATCCCGCAAGATTCCCAATTCATTTCACACCGCGAGTATCCATAAACAAAAGATCACGATATCAACTCAAATGAAAGATAGTGCAATGTTGAAAGCTTGCCCCATGACGGCATGGCTGGGCTAATTCCCAACTTACAACTTGCAAGCATAACAACTCAACATAAGAGACCACAATGTCAAAATTTTAAAATGAGAAAAGTAAAGTGTGCCATCCGGTTCGTGAGAGCTTTACTGACCAATTTTCGCATAACACCAAAAAGAGTTTAATTTGAAGGATAGATAAAAGAAAGTCAAATGTACTTTGGAATAGCAAATTGCTAATAGGTATGTATGGTGGACACAATGGAACAACTTGGTTTTTAGGAGTTGGATGCAGGAGTAGAGCTCATACTCAGTACAAAATGAGGGCTAGCAAAAGACTGGGAGCGACCAACTAAGAGACCAATAACGGCCATAATCATGCATAGCGACAAAGCGACATTAAAAGAAGCAGAAGATGGCATCAAAAGTCAAAAACTAAATGATCATAGAGGCTTATGGCGACTTTGTATGAGTCTAACATGTGTGAGCACGCGCCAAGTCAACCCAAATAAAGCATCAAAGGAGAAAACCAAAATAATGTGCTTCCAAATAATTAAAACAATGCATGATTTTTTTCAAAGGCTCATTAAGCAATCTCAGTCATTTGAGACAAGTCATGCTACAGCCAAACCACTAAGCATACTATCAAAAAGACATCAAGCACGACATACAAAAGCATAGGCCGCAGTCTACACAAGCTCCTTCTTGTACCACCTTTTTGCATAAAGCTTTTTCTCTTTTCCAACACCATTCAAACTTTTTATAAACAACTCTTTTGATGAAAACCAACATGGACCAGAGGTCAAAATACACCTTGATGAAAATATATAACAAGATCTGAACACAAATCAAGGCGAAAAACAAAAGCTAAACGCAGTAGCAGAAAAGGAGAACACTCGTTGAACGAAAAGAGTGAAAACTAGAGTGTTCTTGGCAATGAAAAACAGAGTTCATCTCCCTCCAAAACAACATGATGTGATCAAATCATTTATTGCAGGAAGAAAAACAAAAGAAAACTGAAAGCAAAAACAACTGACGCTCCAAGGAAAACGCATAATGCATGAAGCAATAAAAATATAGTGTCTTGAAAGTTGACCTGATTTTTGCCGATGAAGAAAGGGGTGCCTCGGGGGCATCCCCAAGCTTTGATGCTTGTACCTCTTGGATATTTCTTGGGGTGACATGGGCATCCCCAAGCTTGAGATTTTGTCCATTCTTCATCTCATCTCATCATTCACCAATCCCTACACTTGAAAATTTCCTTCATACAAAACTAAACACAATTCTATTAGCAACATTAGTTTAAGCATAATAACGAATCAACCCTTTTTGCTTCAGGTTTCAACACAAAACCACCACATATAAAGCATATACTACTCTAGCAACTTCCCCAAAAGTTCTGTGATCAAAAGAACTAAAAAAGAAAGCGATAAAGCGGCAAACACAAATATTGGCAGAAATCTGTCAAAACAGAACAGCTGACAAAGGTTCAATTTTCAGAGGGTCTTATGTTGCTCAAATCAAAAAGTGTTCAACTAATGAAACTTTGGATATAACTTGGGGCATATGCACAAGAAATCGCAGGTCCAAAAGATATACAGAGAATTTTCGCGAATTTTTACGGTGCAGCACCGAAAACTGTTTTAGGACAGCAACATCCCCAAATCTTACCTCACTCAAATTAGAGGCTTTTCTTGGCACAACAACGAAATAAAAAGGATAAGGAGCGGTTATTACAGTAGTAATAACTTCCAAGACTCAAATAAATGAAAAAGTACTGAAAATAAACAATGGGTTATCTCCCAAGAGTGATTTTCTTTAACGCCTTTGAGCTAGGCGCAGTAATTTGCAAAGATGCTCATGTAGGCGCCATAAAAGAGCTTAAGGCAAAGGCGCTATATAGAAACTTAAAGCAAGAGAGAGCATCAAAAAGCATATGTGAAGCACATTTAAATCTAAACCACTTCCTATGAAAAATAGTCTTGTAGAGAGACAAGTCATGAAAGCGCAAAGCAAAAAGCATAGGAAGGCAAAACAAGTACAGCGTCAAGAATTGCAACATAAAGAGGGGAAACTCAATATTGTTGAGATCCATCAAACCATGTTTCCCTCTCTCATAATAACATTCAGTAGCATCATGAATAGAACTAACAATATAACTATCACATAAAGCATCCCTATCGTGAGTCACATGCATAAAAGAATTAATACTCCCCACATGAACAATTGTAGTAGGAGCAGATTCAACAGAATAATTATTCTCATCACCATAATTATCAAAAATAGGAGGCATATTGTAATCTTAACTATTTTTCTCCTCAAAAGTAGGTGAACTGAAAATATTATACTCATCATCATGACCATCATAAACTAGAGGTTTAGTATCATCACAAGCTAGAGAACAACTATTTCGCAAAGCATATTCATCAAACATATCATCATAAGAAGGAACATGGATAGTACTAATGGTACAACAATTATTAACCTTAGAGTTGGTACCAAAAAGATTTTCAATATCAAAAGTAGAGTGCTTTTCCCAATCATGATCACTAACATAGGTAACAGGCATGAGAACATCATCCCAATCAGAATTATCATAATCTATAGCAAGATCATAACGCTTAGGGGAAGATACCATGTCCTCTCGCCTTTTACTCCTCTTATTCTTCTTCTTCTTCATACTCTTCTTACTCTCTCCTTTAGGAGGGAGAGACTTGAAGGGCATCTTCTCCACATATTCTTTAGGAGGGAAAGGCATCTTCTCAACATAATCTGGTTTGCTGACAGAAACAACAGAAGAAACTTTGGAGGATTCCTCCTCTCTATTAATAAGATTGAAACATCTATTAGTCCTGTCATAGCTTGGCAAAACATCATGTTTTATAAGATCTTGTAAGTAAGTATTTGCGAGGCAATCTTTAGCACAATAGAGATGACAACCACAAAGGATGCTATTAATATCAACATCTCTCATATCAACCAAAGAAATCTTTCTAGATATCTCTTCACAATTCAAAAACAAAGTAAGCTCATCATGCTGATTTAGAGTAATCTTATCATCACAATACAAATCTGCGGTACTCATTCGATTAATTGGGCATTGAAAATTAATGTGACCCTTTTTATCGCAAAGTTCACAAAGAAAAGGATAAAGCTCACAAACCCTTTCTCCAAGCTCGTCTAGATCCCTAAGCCACATATTGATTTCTTCATTCCCGTGGGTAATGCAATAATCTTCCTTGTTGTGACTCTGTTCACAAGGTCTATGTATTCCACAAAAATTAACATGCTTATAAGAAATAGGACTTTTAGAAGTTTGAGCATGTTTATTGCAATCATCAATAACAATATCACTTTCTATGCAAGTGTCCTTAAAAGGTTCATGATACACGTCCCCATTTCCTTTAGGAACATTTATATGGGAAGCAAAGGCTTTAAATCAATCAACCATAATTTGAGGATCAAGACCATATTTAGCACTGAGCTCTTGAAAATTAGCAGTTTTAGTGAAAGACTTAACCTTTGTCGCTATCCCAACCTTCAATATTGTTTTGAATTGTTTCAAGAAGGTCCCACTTGGTGTCAACATCCTTGCTTGTGAAAGACCCATCAAAGCATGCATCTAGATAGTCCTTGTAATATCCTGAAAGCCTTGCATAAAAATTATTAATAACAATATTACAGGGAAGATCATGAATAGGACATTTGTGCATTAGTAACTTCAATCTTCCCCATGCCTGGGCAATGCTTTCTCCCTCATGCGGATGAAAATTATAAATGTAATTCCTATCTTTATAAACCTGACTAGAAGGATAGAATTTAGAATAAAAGAGAGGTACAATTTCCTCCCAATCAATAGGTCAGCCATCCTTTAGTGTTTTATACCATTCCGCAGCTCTGCCTTTCAGTGATAAAGAGAACAGCTTCTTCTTAACTTGGTTCATTGAAATACCTGCACACTGGAACAACTCGCATAATTCATGTATAAAAAGCAAATGATCACCAGGGTGGACAGTTCCATCTCCTAAATAGCAGTTATCCATAGCACGTTCAACAATCTTCGTAGGTATTTTAAAAGGATGAAGAGCACAAGCATCATTAGAAACATCACATATGGGAGATAAAATATCATCAGAGCAAACTTTTTCCACTAAAGCTTTGGAACTATAAATATCATGCATAATAAAACCAGCTTCCCCAAGCTTAGACTTTTCTATAGCATTAGCAATAACGGTATTCAAAACATTCGAACTAATAACATTGCTATGTGAAATAAGCTCCAAAGGTTTTCCAATTTTCTCTTCAAATCTAAACTCAGGAAAAAGACTAAAGAACTCTTTGTTTTCCATTAAGCCTAACTAGTGAAAATAAAAACAAGAAACAAAAAGATATAATTGTAGAATCTAAAGGAAATAACTTCGAGCACTCACACAGGAGGATGTGAGTACCTTTTACCTTACCTCCCTGGCAACGACGCCAGAAAAGAGCTTGATGTCTACACACGTGTCTATTCTTGTAGACAGTATTGGGCCTCCAAGTGCAGAGGTTTGTAGAGCAGCAGCAAGTTTCCCTTAAGTGGATCACCCAAGGTTTATCGAACTCAGGGAGGAAGAGGTCAAAGCTATCCCTCTCAAACAACCCTGCAATTACGATACAGAAAGTCTCTTGTGTCCCCAACACACCCAATACACTTGTCAGTTGTATAGGTGCACTAGTTCGGCGAAGAGATAGTGACATACAAGTAGTAGTGATGATTATGAGTAGTAACTGTAATATGAAATAAGTATCGCTGCGAGCAAACATGTAACAAAACTGAAAGGAAATGGTGTGCAATGCTTGGAAACACGGCCTAGGGATCATACTTTTACTAGTGGACACACTCTCAACAAATATAACATAATTGAACCAATAGATGCTATCATCAATATGCAACTCAAAACAACTCTCCAATGGAAAACGAACACTAATCATGCGTAGGGCTACGAAGCACTCCTCAAAGTCCGTATGTACCCAAACTAGATTGTCCCACACTATCACCGTGAACGCACTAGATGGTTCCAACAAACACCAACAATTCATAGAGACATTAACCAAAAAGACACATGTAATGAGCACACTAGTCACCTTCCCATTACGATACAAGGTGTCTCCGGGGTTTACAAATATAAAGCATGGGAGTAGCATAATATTTGAATAATAACATCTACCAATTCAACTAGATACAAAGCTCACGATCACA
The DNA here is from genome assembly GCA_007115705.1 of Dactylis glomerata. Classification (NCBI taxonomy): domain Eukaryota; kingdom Viridiplantae; phylum Streptophyta; class Magnoliopsida; order Poales; family Poaceae; genus Dactylis; species Dactylis glomerata. Next base: position 143,381 of record QXEO01001041.1, read on the forward strand.
TAAAGATCACATCATGGGAGAGAGAGGTGAACCACATAGCTACCGGTAGAGCCCTCAGCCCCGGGGGAGAACTACTTCCTCCTCATCGTAGGAGACATCAAGGTTGATGGAGATGGCAGTGAGGTCGATGGAGATGGCGGAGACGGCGATGGAGATGGCTCTGAGGGCACTTCCCTGTCCCGGCAGGGTGCCGGAACAGAGACTTCTGTCCCCCAAAATTTGTCTTCGACGGCGGCGGCGATGCGGAACTGCTCTGGGAAAAACGCCGATCGATTTAGGGTTTGGTCTTCGGAGGGCTTTAAATAGGCGGAGAGGCGGCGTCAGAGGGCCACCAGGGGGGCCTCACCACCCCTGGGCGCGGCCAGGAGGGGGGGCGCGCCCCCTCATGGTGTGGCTTCCCTCTGGCCCCCCTCCGACTCTCGTTCGGTCTTCGGTCCACTTCCAGGAAAAATAGGGGTTCTGGAACTTGTTTCGTCCAATTTCGAGAATATTTCCTGTGTAGCATTTCTGAAACACAAAAACAGCAGAAAATAGGGAATTGGCACTGTGGCATCTTTTTAGTAGGTTAGTTCTAGAAATCGCATAAAAACGCCACGAAGTGTAATGAAACACAAGGCAAATGGTGTAACATGGAGCATCAAAAATTATAGATGCATTTGAGATGTATCAGCGGTGTTCAAGAGCTCTTGGAGATGAGCCTGCTTCTTGCGGAATTCCTCCCCTGCAAGTCGGCTAGCTCAGTCGCTATGTAGCATGCGGCTCGGAGGTTCTTGGAGGGGGAGATGTAGGTTGGCTTGGCGATGACCGGAGGTGACTTTGCGGATGGCGCCGCATGGTCCAGCTCCACGCCAAGGTCACGGCCCCGCTGTTGCACTTGCCCAGCTCGGCTAGGTCCATCCCTGGCTGGCGTGAAGCCTTGCGCGGTGTTGTAGTCGCGGACGGTGGAATCCAAATGGTGTCGAGTGTCATTGATGTCCACCGCCTTTCCCAGGAGGGCCATGCGAGTCCGCTCCAGGGTTTCGGCAGCCTGGGCGGGGTCGATGGTGAGGTCGAGGGGCGCGCACAGATCCATGATGGCGGCGTCCAGGATGTCCTGCTCTAGAGGTGGAGCGTCTTGCTCATGCGGAGGAGGGCGTTCGTGTGGCCAGCGCATGGTGCGCGGTAAGCCGCCACCTTCCCCGTCCTCCAGGGCTAGCACCTCGACCATGGCACCAAGGTCGCTGCTTTCACTGCAGCTTGAGCCTGCGTCATAGAGTGGGTCAGACACGTCAGTTACCTCCTCTGGGAACAGCTTGGTGATGACAACGTAGAAGCGGTGGCAGCCGACATCTAGGAAGGAGCCACTGTCGCCGAAGCCATCCTCGAAGCAGTCGAGGTTGTCATTGACGCAATCGACGGTGTTGAACCTCAGGACAAGGCCTGAGGCCACCTTCTCGCCGAGAGTCGATGGAGATCCTGGCCAGAACTTCACTCCGGTCGCTACAGCACGATGCCCCATGGTGGGCGCCAACTGTCATGGTTTTTTGATGACAGTAGCCATAGGGATGGCTTAACGATAGGGCTCGATGGGGAACAACGTCGGGTCTAGCTCAGGTTGGGCAGTGGTGACATAGGACGTACCCAGGTTCAGGGCCCTCCTCAGTGGAGGTAACACCCCTACGTCCTGCCTTGTTCTTTATTATGAGCACACGGTGGCTACAATGGTGCTCCTTGAGCTGTGTTGTCTAGAGGAAGAAGAAGACTAGGTCCCCTACTCTAAGGGTCCAGGCCCCCTTATATAGGCAGGGTCCTGGTTACACGTTCTGGTCCAGCTGTCCGGCAGCCGGCTTCACCGTGGCTGTGACGTTGGCGCGGCCCTGCCTCCCCTCTGCTCCTCTGCTTGTTGCAGGCTGCTTTATAAAGTAACCTTGTCCCCTAGACCGGCATATCCATGGTATATGCCCCCGGCTCGCCTCGGATCCTCCCGTTAGAGGCTGCTTTACTAGGGCAGTTGGTGGCGATGGTCCGTGGCTGGCATCACCGCGGTCTCCGCCCTCTGCCACTTCTGTCGGGTTCCTGTACACTTTAGTAAAGCATCGGTTAGGAGTGGCGTCATTGTTGTCGGCTTGGGCCGCAAACGGAGAAGATCGGAGCCGGCTGCTGGCACAGCCGGCCCTTCGGGCGGAGCTAGCCCTGCTGGCCGATCGTAGAGCTGATCCCTGGGACGCCAGCCAGCAGGCCGTGCTACCTTTGGCATACCCAGGTGGTCATCCCCACGACACACCCCATAAAATCTGTGGACGTGATTGGCCCTCCATACCCATGCCCAACCGGGCTAGATATCCGTAGATACCAGAATCCATGGATAAAATTTCCATCCTTTGATGTCATCATGCTCGGCCTCAATGATTATGTTGTGCATGATCACACAAGCAGTCATGATGTTCCACATCCTCTCTGTGGTCAAGGTTCTAGCATGGTATCGAACAATAGTCCACCTTGACTGAAGCACACAAAACGCTAGCTCCATATCCTTTCTAGCAGCCTCTTGCTCTTTAGAAAACCCTTTATATTTCTCATCTGCATGGTTGCGGACTGTCCTGACAATGGTGGACCAAGAGGGATAGATGTCATCACCTAGATAATAACCCTTATCATAAGGGTTGCCATTAATCACATAGTACACCTGAGGAGCATTGCATTCTGTATGCCTAATAAATACTAGAGAGCGGTGGAGCACATTGATATCATTGTTTGATCCTATCATGTCAAAGAAGGAGTGCCAAATCCATAGATCCTGTGATGCAATAGCCTCCAACATGACCGTGCAACCCTCTGAATTCCCTTTGAACTGCTCTTATCAACCAAAAGTATAGTTATTTACTTGCCAATGCATGCCGTCTATGCTGCGCAGCATCCCAGGAAACCTCCTACTCTCATTGATGGACAAAAAGCGAGCAATGTCTTTGGTGTTTGGCTCTCTTAGATTTTATTTGCTAAGCACAACAATAGCATCCTTGTAAAACCGATACATGGATTCATGGCATGTGGACTCGCTCATGCGCATGTAGTCATCAATGAGATCACATGGTACTCCATATGCAACCTGTCGAATGGCCACAAAACATTTTTGATAATAGGAGATGCCAATCTTACCGGTACAGTCGTACTTGGCCTCGAGAATCACCAGGAAGACATCCTATAGCACCAACAAAATACATTATCTTTAAAGATGTCGTGATTTCGTCAACAGATCTGCCATAGGGGTAGGGATATGGCGGTTTGTGAAAGGGGGTGAACACGGAGGAGCGATCCAGGACGGTGGTAGCACGAGTTTACCCAGCTTAAGATCCCGCAACGGTGGCGAGACCCTACGTGCTGCTATAATTCACTATAAGGCAACAAGTGCTCGGTTACAATGAGGAGGTTGGCTGTTTCGCTATGCGATTGGCCTGTTCTCGTTCTGCCTCAAGGGCTGCTCCACGCCGGGCTTATAAAGGCGCCTGGCGTGGGCTACACGTTGGTACCGGAGCGGATACAACTTGGAATCCTAGACTAAGTCCTGCGCGTACGCTACAAGGTCACCCGCCATGGGCCGTCATCCGGATCCGCCATAAGCTCGCCGCTAGTAGCCCGCCATGGGCCTGTCTCCGGATCCGCCATAAGCGCCTGCGTCCAGTACCGCCGTGCCATCTTCAGCAACTGGGACGCCCGGTATGGCGAATCCGCCATACCACCCCTGATGGGCCACCCTGGCTTGCTGATTTAGGACTATGTCGCTGGTATACCTATTTGGTATATCCCCAACAGTAGCCCCCAGGGAACTTCAAGATCACCATCTGCATCCGCCATGCTTGTCCTTGATAAGTCATTTCCGCCATAGCTCTTCTTCACTGGGATGGCGGTTATCTTGAGGTTCCTTTTTCCATCTATCAATCCGCCGTAAATAACGGATCAAGCGACGTAGTTATCTTAGCGAGATTTTCGGGATCCAGTAGGTCATACCGTTGAAATCCGCCGTAAATTTCGGCACACAGTTCCTTCTAGGGCAAGATTCACCAAGTTACTTTCTTACCCTCGGACACGTGTCGCCAGATTAGGGTTTCTGTGATCAGGATGAACGGTGGTGATGGCGGGCACGAATCTTGAGGCCCGGGGCCTATATATACCCCGGCCTCTCACCCCCAGCCGGTCACCCTTTCATTCTCCCCGTCGCACTCTCTCTCCTTAGCGCCGCCACGAGAGCCTCGCTATCTCCGGCGAGCCACCGCCGAAAACCTCACCGCCGGCAGCATTTTCTGCCACAAGCTGGCATCGTCTTCCTCGTCCTCGCTCGAAGTTTTAGAAGTCATTACTGCCACGCCACTGGCTGCCATGGAGCCCGAATCTCCTTGCCAAACTTCAAAGTCTGAAGCTGCTGAGGGCTCTGTGCGATCCTCTGACACAGAGTCCGCCATGCCCGAAACCTCAGGAGGGGATTGGGACCCCTGCAGTCTGAGCGAGGAAGTTCTATCTTCCTTGGAACGGGAAGGCCGCATAGCTGCTAAGGAAACCTCCAGATGGCGGGTTGTGCCTGGTGAAGCGGCGCCGATTCCTTCAGATGAAGAGGTCGTTATGCTGAAATCCCACATTGACCGTGGCCTCAGCCTTCCGCCATCCTACTTCCTGAGGGAAGTTCTCCGTCACTACAGGTTACAGCTGCACCACATTGCTCCAAATAGCTTCACTGCATTAGCAGGTTTTGTTGCGCTATGCGAGGGGTATCTAGGCATCAGCCCGCGCGGAGACTTATTCCGCTTATATTTCAATATCCGCCATAACCGGGATGCGAACGGGAATCCTCGCAATTGCGGGTCAATCTCCTTCATTCCTCGGCACGGGAAATCCTACCCCTACATTGTCCCTCACGACTCTGCTAAGGGATGGCGGGGTTCCTTCTTCTATCAGGCTAACCAGGCCCCTCCTGAAAGGAAGTTCGGCCTGCGGTCTTTTACTGATGGCCCCGCCGAGGAGCAGGATAGCTGGGGTGTCATGGATGACTTCACAATGGATGATGAATGCCAATTATGCTCACGGCGGATTTCGAAACTTGTCTTCTCTGGACTGACAGGTGCTGACACCATTTACTGCTGGATCTCACGGCGGATTCAGCCTCTTCAATATCGCCCAAGCCTGATGTGCGAGTATAGCGGAATAGACGATCCCTAGCGCTATTCCAAGGAGGAACTGTCCGCTGAAGAGATCGAGCTTCGGATCTGCAACATCATTAAGGTGGGGCGAGATGAGCCTCTGAAGCTGAAAATCCCCATGTATGAGAATGGCAGTTGTCCAAAGGTAAGTGCTTCTCCATATTCCGCCATAAAAGCTAATTTTCCTTGAATAACTTCACTTTTCTCCACAACTCTCTTCTCTGCCACCCTCTAAGCTGAGCGGTCTCGTCCGCTATCCTCGGATGAAGGATCTTACTGACAATGAGGACGAGACATCCTCGTCTCCCAAAGGACAAAAGGTGGCGGAAGAAGAGGTAGTGGCGGATGAGCCTGTAGTGGCGGTTCCTCGCGGCGTTCGCGGTGCTGGCGGGCGCATTCGTGGAATGGGCAAGAGAGTCATCTCTCGCCATTCGTCCCCTGCCCTTCGCGGCCATCTGGACACCATGCCAGAACATTCTGCCACTATAAATTTACCGGAGCGGAAGTAAGTATAATCACAATTCGCCTTCATACCATGCATAACTTTTCTGATCTGTCTCTTTTGCACACAGAAGAAGAAAGGTTTCTGGCCCGAAACCTCCACTAGCCAAGCCATCTCCCGCTGCCATTCCACCTACACCAGATGCTTCTGCTCGCCCAACTGGGCCTTCCGCCTCTTCTCCTCATACCAGCAAGGTGGCGGATGCTCCAGGAAAAAGTGCTGGACCATCAGATCGCCCCGCTAAGGGTGCTAAGAAGGTGAGTTTTAGCGGAAAAGCAATCCAGATGGATACGGGAGCTGAGGAAGCTTCAAAATGGAAGAAGAAAGCAACTGCTCTTTTCCGCCTTGACAATATGCAAGAGGAGGCCAGTAACCATGTGTCATCTGCAATGGCGGCGTTCGTTCAGAGAACCAGTATTGTTAAAGAGGTATGTACTCCCAGTAGCCCCCGAGCGTCATGGTGGATTCGCAAATTTAATCCGCTATGGGGCTCCAAGGTTGACTTCTGTAAGTTTTTGAATAACTTAGCCCTCGAGCGCTGGTAGTTCACACAGTGCTCTATAGAGAACTTAATTTTCATACTGAGTAGCCCCCGAGCGTTATGGCGGATAATCATCCGGCATAAAGCTCTTAGAAGACAAAAAATCAGCATAAGTAGCCCCTGAGCATCATGGCGGATAATCCTTAAAAAAAAGTCATCGTGGCGGACAAAAAATCATGATGCTCTAAGAGTGACTAAAAAAGAATCAGTGAGTAGCCCCCGAGCGTTATGGCGGATTCACATCCGGCATAAAGCTCTAAGATTGACTAACACTTCAAATTTTGCCAGAATTACAAGAAGGTGGTGGAGGACCTTGTCCAGGTCGTCAGCTCGCAGGAGAAGGAGCTGGCGGAGAAAGGCACTCTTGTGGCGGATTTGTGGCAACAGCTTGAGAATAGCGGTATTTAACCTTAAGGTTCCTTTCCTTTACGCTTATTCAATCAAACGCTGAACTGACAGAATTCCGCCATGCAGACGCTGCCAAGCTCAAGTCCACTCTTGAGGGGATGAAAAAAGGCCATGCCATTGCGATGGATGGGCTGAATGAACAGCTCCGGAAATCGCTGGCTGAAAACGCCACCCTCGAGAGGCAGCTGAAGGACCAGGAGAACCAGGGCAAGAAGAAGGACAAGGAGATAGCGGATCTCCGCAAAGCCGCCGCTGACTTTGAGAAGCGGCGTGATGGCTTTAACGAGCTCCTCCATCACTTCCAAGACAACTTGCTAGGTACCACCTCTGATAACTTGTTTTTCAACTTCTGCTATGCAGTTCGTGACGCATCTTATTTTTTCCGCCATGCAGCTTCCTTGGGGCAAAGCGAGGTAGACACCGCTGAGGGCTTGCGCATGGCTACCGACGCAGCGAGGAAGGAGCTTGATGGCCTTCTCAGTGCTGGTCGCCAAGCGTGCGGGAGCCTGCAGATAGCGGGTTCTTCCAACCTTTCCGCCATCGCGCTCACGCAGAAGCTGCTGCTGGTGCCAGGGCTGGTGGCGGATTGGAAGCTGTCCTCTGCTCGGGGTGGTGCCAGAACAGCGCTGACATTGGCAAAGGCCCACTATCCCGACATGGACCTGGACCAGCTCACCTCCGGCATCCCTGAGAGCGGCGAGGATGGCGCGCCGGTGGACGAGGCCTCCATCCGGCAGAGCGTGCTTGGATACGATCAACTGTGTGCCCTTGGCACTCAGTTGAACGTGTACTATGAAGCATACGAGCTGCCAGGGTCGCCAAGCCAAGCTTCGGCATCCGCCTCCGCGGCAACTGCAGGTGGTGATGGCGGTGACGAGGTGTCCTCCAAGGTTCCGCCATCCGCTGGAGATGTGCCCTGCAATATGGCAGGAAAAAAATACTTTGCATCAATTCGGCCCCTGAGTGGGTCTATAATTTAAACATAAACTGCGTGTGATGCTTGTGCACTGTGACTGATCTGCTTATGGCGGATCAGTGGAATGCTGTTAAACATTTGCAGTTTGTTTTTTATGAAGTGGTTTAATTGCGCGAAGAAACTGCCAGGCCTAGTTTTATGCAACTTGCAGTTTTTGCCATGCCCAAAAAACAACACTTAAAATTTTTCACGCGTAGGATTATGCGATCCACCATCCGGCTCTCTGTGCTTGACTTTTCATGAGATGGCGAAATCTTCGCACGAACAATCCGCTAGGGCGATGATACTTAATAGCAACCGTCCAGAACCCTGAGCAGATGGCGGCTTGGATCGTCAAAAAGTCACTACTCTGGAATCCACACAGAGAACATCGAATGAAGATCAAAACATAAAAAAGCTACGCGGACCGCTTATGGCGGATTTAAAAGACACGCAAGTGCAGAGCACAATTGCGCAAAAGGTTCTATACGATCTAAATGAACAATAAAGGAGGTAAAAGACTCAGAAAAATCAAGAGTGAACCAAATGCTTTATTTCATTGATCATATAGAGGTGCCTATTACATAGCTAGAAAAGTGCTAAGTGTAGAAAGGACGTAGCTGTGCGATGTTCCATGGACGATCTGTCTCGTCGTAGATATCGTCAGGGTCTCTTCGTTTGCGCTTCTTACTTGGTCGCTTATCTAGCTCGCGAATATCAACGAGGTAGTAGGATCCATTCAGTAGAGCTTTGCTGATGACGTAGGGTCCTTCCCAAGGCGGGGATAGCTTGTGGGACTTCTGCTATTTGAGGCGTAGCACCAGGTCACCTTCCTTAAACGAGCATTGGCGAACTCGCCTGCTGTGATAGCGGCGGAGATTCTGCTGGTAGATGGCGGATCTCTGGGCTGCGAGGTCGCGCTCTTCTTCTAGCAGGTCCACAGATAGTTGTCTGGACGCTTCTGCATCTTCTTCCTTGTAGGCCTCGACTCTTGGAGAATCATACTGAACATCACTTGGCAAGATTGCCTCTGCTCCGTAGACTAAGAAGAAAGGGGTAAGGCCGGTTGATCTGTTTGGCGTGGTCCGTAGACTCCACAGTACAGATGGCAACTCCTTTGCCCAGGCTCCAGCTGCTCTATGTAGCGGTGCCTCTAGGCGTGGCTTGATCCCTGACATGATTAGTCCGTTGGTCCGCTCAACTTGGCCATTAGACTATGGATGTGCCACAGATGCTAGGTCAAGGCGGATTCCGTTGTGATGGCAGTATTCTTCAACCTCTCCCTGAGACAAGTTTGTGCCATTATCGGTGATGATGCTGTGTGGGATGCCGAATCTGACCACAATGTCCTTGACAAATTTGAGGGCGGTTTTGCCATCAAGTTTTCTGATGGGCTTAGCTTCCACCCACTTCGTGAATTTGTCTACCGCTACCAAAAGGTGCGTAAATCCCGAAGGTGCTGTTTTTAGCGGACCCACCATGTCCAGCCCCCAGACTGCAAAAGGCCAAGTTATAGGGATCGTATGCAATGCTGTGGCGGGCATATGGGTTTGCTTGGAGTACATCTGGCAACCATGGCAGAGCTCCACAATGCGGTCTGCATCTGCCTTGGCTGTTGGCTAGTAGAACCCATGGCGGAACGCTTTTGCTACTAGGGATCTGGCGGCGGCGTGATGCCCACATTCGCCTTCATGGATCTCTCTTAGTATTTCGATTCCATCCACTTGGGATATGCACTTCATGAAAACTCCCGAGGTGCTTCGTTTGTAGAGTTGGCCATCTATGATGGTGTACGCTTTGACTCTACGCTCGATTTGTCTTTTCTCGACTTTGTCTTCGGGAAGCTTCTTGCTCGTCAGATATTCCAGGAAGGGCTCTGCCCATGGCGGATTGCTAGGCAAAACCGCCATAACAGGGGAGCTCGCTATCTCCGGATTTTCTGGATCCACCATCTTAACCGATGGTACACGCAGATGCTCGAGGAATACGCCTGGCGGAACTGCCTTACGGCTGGATCCCAGTTTGGACAAGGTATCGGCCGCCATGTTATCTTCTCGCCGTACGTGCTTTATGTCGTAGCCGAGGAAACTTTTGGCCATCTCGTCCACTTCGTCCCTGTATGCCGCCATTATTTCGTTCCAAGCTTTGTATGTGCCAGCCACCTGCTGAGCCACAAGGTCAGAGTCTCCACAGCACATGATGTGTTGTACACCGATCTCCTTTGCGACACGTAGCCCGTGTAGTAGCGCTTCATACTCCGCGATGTTATTGGTGGTGGGGAAGTGAATCTGGAGAACGTAGCTGAGCTCATCTCCCTTAGGAGATTTGAGCGTCACTCCAGCCCCCGAGCCGTGTAGCAACTTTGAGCCATCAAAGTGCATCACCCAATGCTCTGGTTCTGGGACGGGCGTAGTCTCTTGTGCTTCTTTCCAATCCGCCATAAACTCTGCCAACGCCTGAGACTTGATGGCGGTGCGAGGCTTGTAGTCGATGTCGAAAGAGGCCAATTCAATGCCCCACTTCGCAACTCGTCCTGTTGCGTCGCTGTTGTTGATGATGTCCTTCAGTGGGGCTTTGCTTACCACTGTGATCTTATGGTCATAGAAGTAATGCCTTAACTTACGAGAAGCTAGGAAAACTCTGTATGCCAATTTTTGGTAGTGAGGGTAGCGCTGCTTGGATTCCGTCAGGACCTCGCTGACATAGTAGACTGGTCGCTGTACGCCATACTCCTGCGCTTCTTCCTTACGCTCTACTACCATGACGATGCTGACCACCCTATTGGTTGCCGCCATGTATAGTAACATGGGCTCCTGGTCTTCGGGTGCCGCTAGGACTGGTGCAGTGGATAACACTCTCTTCAGATCCTTAAGTGCAGCGTCTGCCTCGTCGGTCCAGACGAATTCGTCTGATTTCTTCATCAGCTTGTAGAGTGGCAAAGCCTTCTCGCCAAGACGACTGATGAATCTGCTCACTGCTGCCACGCAGCCTGTGAGTCTCTGCACGTCTTTTAGGTCGATGGGTCGGGAGATGTCGAGGATTGCCTTGATCTTCTCCGGGTTAACCTCAATTCCGCGGTGGGAGACGATGAATCCTAGGAGTTGTCCAGCTGGGACCCCGAAGACGCACTTCGTTGGGTTAAGCATCATGTTGTACTTCCTGAGATTGTCAAAGGTCTCTTGCAAATCCGCTATAAGGCCATCTTGCTTCTTGGACATGACTGCGATGTCATCCACGTATGCGTGGATATTTCGTCCGATTTGATCCACCAGGCACTTTTGCATAGTGCGCTGATACGTTGCTCCTGCGTTTTTCAGACCGAATGGCATTGTGACATAGCAATATGTGCCATAAGGTGTTACGAATGACGTAGCGAGCTGATCGGACTTTTTCATCTTGATCTGGTGGTATCCGGAGTAGGCATCTAAGAAACACAGTAGCTCCGATCCCGCCGTCGAGTCAATGACTTGGTCAATGCGAGGCAAGGGAAAAGGGTCTTTTGGACATGCTTTGTTCAGGCCAGTGTAATCTACACACATGCGCAGAACTTTTGTGTTTTTCTTAGGAACTAGTACCAGATTTGCCACCCACTTGGTATGTATCACTTCCTTGATGAAGCCTGCTTTCAACAGCTTGGAAATTTCCTTTGCTATGGCGCGGCGCTTTTCATCTCCGAAGCGTCTCATGGCTTGTCTTACTGGCTTTGAGCCAGGAATTATCTGCAGAGTGTGCTCGGCAAGTTCCCTGGGTACACCCGTCATGTCAGATGGCTGCCATGCGAAGATGTCCCGGTTCTCACGGAGGAACTCGACGAGCGCGTTTTCCTATGCGGGGGACAAATTTGTCCCAATGGCGGTGGTCTTGGCGGCATCGCCAGCGACAAGTTCCACCTGTTTTGTATCGACTGTAGGCTTGAAGGTGGGCGGGGAGGCGGAAACCTCCTGCTTGGATGCCGGCATCTCCGCGGGGTCTGTAGCGGCGTGGATTTCTTTGAATTCCTCGCCGAAGAACACTGCTTCCGTGAAGGCGGCTTCTCCTTCCTCGCACTCCTTTGCCTTTCTGAAACTGCCATAAACGGTGATTATGCCATCCGGTCCTGGCATCTTCAGTTGATTGTAGATGTAGCATGGCCTTGCGTGAAAGCTGTGGAAGGCCGGGCGCCCGAAGATCACGTGGTAAGTGCTTTTGAACGGGACCACCTCGAAGGTTGTGGGCTCTTCTCTGTAGTTATCCTCACTACCGAAGGCAACCTTGAGCGTGATGGACCCGAGGGACTTGGCCTGGCGACCAGGAACCACCCCATAAAAGGTGACCGCGCTATGGCGGAGTTGGGTCTTGGTGAGGCCGAGCTTTGTCAGCGTTTCCACGTACATGATGTTCAGGCTGCTTCCGCCATCCATTAAGCATTTGGAGAACTCGTAGCCATGGATTACAGGGCATACCACCATGGCGTAATAGCCATCTGGGATGTGCTCTGGATGATCATCGCGGCTCCAGTGCACCGGTACTTCGGACCATCTGACGTACTGGCGGATTTTTGGCACGGTGGCATTAAGTGAGCGCATAGCAGCTCTCTGTGCCTTAGCCGTGGGGGGTCCAAGGAATGTGTGAAAGGCACCTTTTTTGTCCTTGATTGGGTTACCCTTGCCAGTACCACCCTCTGCCTTTTCGGCGGGTTTGGGCGCAGGGTCTTCATCCATATCGCTGCCATCCCTAGACTCCTTGTCTTTATCCGCTTTTCCTTTGCCACGAGGCCGTTGTCGCCGGCTGCGCTTGAAGCCAGCTTCTTGATCCGCCTTGAGGTCGTTGACAAACTTGCAGTTCCGGTTGGTGTGGTTGCACTTCCCTGAGGCGTCACGATGGGCAAAACATGGCATGTCGCGGTATTCGTCGTAAGACACGGGGGCGGATGGCACCGAAGCGGGAGTTGCAGAACTCCGCGGCTGGCCACCGCCACCTCCGCGTCCCCTGCCGCGCTGGCTGCTTTGACCCTTGTCAGCGAAGGTTGTGGCCACCATGTCCGGGGCCTGCGGCTCTTCTGGCGGATTCTTCCGTTTGTTAGTGCTATTCCGCTTTCCAGTGTTCTGGATGGCGGAAGCCTTCAGAGATTCGCGGGCGTCGTCGGCGGCAGCCGCGTAATTGCTTGCGATGGTGATCATGGAATTTAGGGTCAATTTCCCTTCGTTCCTTTCCCGCAACAGGCGATGGCGGAGCAGTTGGCCTCTCTCCAAACTGTCAATGAACGCGAGGATGGCGGATTCGTCAGTAACCCCTTCACAGGAGTTCTTCATATCCAGCCATCGCGCGAGGAAAGTTCGGGAGGTCTCGTCGTCGGCTCGTTGGCACCGTTGGAGGTCACCAATGTTGTGGGGTCTCTTGTAAGTCCCCTCGAAATTTTCCGTGAACGCAGTTTGCATATCAAACCAGGTTTGGATGGAGTTTTCTGCCAGGTCATTGATCCACTGCCTCGCAGTGCCGGATAGCATCAGGGGAAAATAGCGGACAGCGACATTGGGAGATCCCCCGGCGAATTGTACTGCGTTGAAGTAGTCTTGTAGCCAGGTCAAAGGCCTATCGACTCCATTGTACTGGCGGATATTTTTCTCGATTTTGAACCCATACGGGATGGGCTCGTCACGAATCCATGGTCCAAAGCACTTAGGGCCGAGGAAGAAGGCCGTTTGAGACTTGGCAATCTCATTTAGATGGGTACGGGCGTCGTAGGGCTTCTGGTCTGGCGGATCCTTGCGGGAGTTGCGCGATCTTGCTGGCCCGCCGCCACCGCCACCGCCGCCATGAGGGCTCCCTGGTGGGGATGGCGAAGGGTCGCGTCTGTGCTTACTCTCGCCATCCTGCGACTGTTCTCTGCAGCTACGACTTCCGTCCGTTCTTCGTGAGGATGGATTATTGTCATGGCGGCGGGAGCCTTGCCCTTTGTCATCGTGGCGGCGTGTGGAGCGATGCTTATCCTTGTCACCGTCATGATGCGCGCCGTCGTCATGGCGAGATCGGTCCCTTCTCTTGGATCCGCCATCCCTGCTGTTTTCCCGTCGTGGCGGATCGTCTCTGCGTCCAGCGTCACGGCTTCGTCCTCGTTTGCCATCATTGTCGATTATGACGATTCCTCCCTTAGGGACTTCGAACGACTTATGCTTTGGCGGCGGCATGTTGGTCTTATGGCGAGGAGCAGCAGTGGTTTGTTGGTATCCGTAAGCCGGGTAATTCTTGCGGGGTGGCGATGGATTTCTCTGTGGGCCTTTACCATGTGGTTTGTCGTCATCGGAGGATATTGGGATGGCGTGTCTCCGATTGCGAGCTTCTCTTCTTCGGATCTCCGAGGATCCGGTATGAGACTCGTTGTCAGGACGACCACCATTATTACCAGCTTCCTGAGCTTTAGACGCAGTACTGGACCTGCATAGCGCAGGATCAGATTCAAGGCGTCGTGATGACGTAGCCTTCTCCTGCTGCACTAATGCCTTGGTCATCAGTTTAACCGCTGTCTCTAGGGCTGCTGGGCTTTTATTATGCTCCAATAGCTCCTTTGCAGCCACGATGTTCTGGATGGGCGTAGCCCTAACTTCATCGTGGTTTTTGTCCACGTATGGCGGATTCTTGATGTACATCCTGGCCAGAGTTTCCGCTGTTGGTACGGTGAACTCAAGGTTTCATGCCAGATGCGGGTCGCCTCCCTCGTTGATCTGGTTCTGGACGAGAGTAACATACTTCTCCTCCATGTTCCTTGCGCGCTTCAGCGTGTCCTGAGCTTTAGCAATGTCGTCATCAACCTGCTTGCCCATCTTCTCGACTCGCTTTGCTTCCTTGAGGAGTGCTCGCCTTTTCTTCTCGAGATCGTTCACATCTCTGACATAGTCAGGGGTGATTGGATCTGCTAGAGTTCCATAGACGACCTTGTCCAGCGGGGTCGTGAAGTCTTCTTGGTGCTGGTCCTCGGGGATGGCGGGTAGCGGCCTGGGTCCGCCATGAATCTCGGGAAGTTGCTCCGCGGCGGGATCAGCGGCTGGTGGCGGGTTACCCTGCTCATTGCCGGCATCTCCGTCGTGGACTGCCTGAGATGGCGGATCACCGGTTGTCTGCCCAGCATCATCTCCTTTGTTGGTGACAAACACCTGCTTGGCCGCTGCTTGTTGCTCTTCAAGTGCCTGCTGCGCCAATTCCGCCTCGAGTTTCCTCATGGCGGCATCGTAATGGTCAGAATCATAGCCTTTGCTATCCCAGTCATCCGATTCACCACTTTTGTTAAGTGCCTCTAGGATGGATTCACCTGGGCTATCTTCTCCATTGGAGGTAGATCCCGAAGTGATACCTGCGAACGCAACAAGGCAGTACCACGGTGTCTCTAACGCCAGATTGCTCATGGCGGATTCACTGCGGTCTTCCACCACTTTCTCTACCTCTGGGGCGGGCCGGGTGGGATTATTTTTCAGATCCGATCTGGGCATCTTGGAAACTTCCAGATCAGATGAGTCCTCCTCCGTATCCAGCTCGAAGGCGGTCTGTTTGGGGATTTCCGCCATACCAATCCGCCGGAAATTGGTTTCCGTAGCGGGGGTAGGGTTTGTCTCTCCAATGAAGATATGGATATCTCCAATCGGGATGACGGTGAATCGAGCAGGGTCTTCTCTAGCCGGCACCCAGAGGTTATCCGCTGGGACGATGGGGAAGCCGGAATCGTAGAGGACGCGCCCGATGGCGACGGTGTCACCGATGCCTGCGAAGGCGGATCCCGCCTGGATCCGCGCTCCAGACGTGCTAAGCCCCACGGTGGGCACCAACTGATGTGGTTTCGTCAACAGATCTGCCATAGGGGTAGGGATATGGCGGTTTGTGAAAGGGGGTGAACACGGAGGAGCGATCCAGGACGGTGGTAGCACGAGTTTACCCAGCTTCAGATCCCGCAACGGTGGCGAGACCCTACGTGCTGCTATAATTCACTATAAGGCAACAAGTGCTCGGTTACAATGAGGAGGTTGGCTGTTTCGCTATGCGATTGGCCTGTTCTCGTTCTGCCTCAAGGGCTGCTCCACGCCGGGCTTATAAAGGCGCCTAGCGTGGGCTACACGTTGGTACCGGAGCGGATACAACTTGGAATCCTAGACTAAGTCCTGCACGTACGCTACAAGGTCACCCGCCATGGGCCGTCATCCGGATCCGCCATAAGCTCGCCGCTAGTAGCCCGCCATGGGCCTGTCTCCGGATCCGCCATAAGCGCCTGCGTCTAGTACCGCCGTGCCATCTTCAGCAACTGGGCCGCCCGGTATGGCGAATCCGCCATACCACCCCTGATGGGCCACCCTGGCTTGCTGATTTAGGACTACGTCGCTGGTATACCTATTTGGTATATCCCCAACAAAAGATCTGATTAAATTGGTCCAATTAGTCCTTGGAAAGGCGCAGGTGGCTAGCTTCTCAATCACGATCTACACTGGGCTGGTACTTCTTTAACAAACCACCCCTACGGGGCGACATCAGGTACTGGTCGTTGACCATGGCTACAGCGGCAATCAAAAGATTGGTCTCGTCATTGGAGTCCTCGCCCGACGATGATTCAGGGACATTCTCTTAGAAGGCCTGAATTGCTACCCTACGGCTATTGCTACCCATCTGCAAGCACACCGCTCACTGCCGCCAATGTCCATGCCAACGCCCCAACGGGACCAGACAAGTAAAATTGATCGGCGAACATTTCATACCTTTGGTCGTGCGCAACTTCACCCAAGTGGCTGCCCTTCTTAGGCACTGGTCGCGGTCAGTGGTAGGATGAATCCGCACAACTCTGCCAAAGCATGCGGGCTGCGGCGGTGCTAGATATTGGAGGGGGGAAACACGCTCGACGACAGCGAACCTCAGAAATAGCAAACATCTATTTCGTGGTGGTGGCTATGGTGCTAGACGGCGACACGTGAATGTGGCTGGCCAGCAAAATGTGGCGCGATGTGGTGACAGTTATGGCAGCCCACAGGCGTTTCTGGGATGGCGGCGGAGATGAGGGGCGAGGGTTTGGTGTAGGGTGTGGCTTGGGTGTGTCTTCTCTGCCACTAGCGGGAGAGCTCGGGGTATCCAAGGAAGAACCTGGGAGGACGTGCGTGTTGTTCAGCCCAACACAAACTTGGCCCAAATTTGGTGCAAGGATGGGTCCCATTTCAGACACGGCAGGAACAGATTGGTCGTTCCGCTAGAGATTCCCTCGTAGTCTTCGAGGCGTGTCAACAGTCATGCATGCTACTATATTTTGTAGTTAGCTTAAGACTACCCATAAGCGTAACAGGAGTACCTATTGATGTGTCAAACCTATACCTAAATTTAATGTTAAATATAGATCTTAGACTCTAGATGTTTCTAAATTTTGAAATGCTATTTTAATTAACAGGAGTACACAAATTTATGTTGATATTATATGAGGAATATGTATAATAAGATTATTGTATGATTAGATGATACTGCGCATTTGATATATCCCAAATGGATCCAAATTCTGGAATGTTAGATTACTTTAGTGAGATAATTTAATTGCTTGACTCTATTTAAATTTCTTAAAAATGGAATATTTTTGCATTTAATTATAATTCTCTAAATCTTGTTCAAACAATATGAACTATTGGGAAAACCCACATAGTAGTAATTCTGTCATTGGCGTGCCACTTTATTAGATGCCACTTGTTGTAGGAAAGATGCTGGTGGCGTGCGAAAATATTTGAATGCAACCACTAAAACGTAATAGTGGCATTCGATGTACGCGGGACGCAACCACTAAGTGGGACCCACCTGATTTAGCCGGTCCAACATGGTGGTGGCGCCCCACGTACACCGAACGCCACTGACATGGGTACGACTTCCAGGGCTCATGGTATTTGTACCCCTGGTTCATATTCGGGTTAAGGTCCAAGAAGATTATGGCCCAAGATAGGAGCCAAAGGATTGTGGATTCGAATAAGGAAACTATTATGTAAAACGACATAGTCAATGAATTTATATCATACCCGACTAGGACCCTAAGACTTGGCCACCTATAAAAGGGGCCGGCGGAAGACACATCAAGATTTAGCTTGTAACCCTAGCTTTATCTCAATAATACAATCAGATTCTCCTTGTTTTGTTTGACTTTTACCTTCGAGTTCATCCGATGCCCTATTCCCCCGATCCAAAGTCCATCATCCATGGACATTGCTGAGGTTAACCCTCGTGAATTGGTGCTGTTCGTGAGTAGCTTGGGCGTTGGAGTCATGGATTCGATGGCTTTTTCTCTCTCATCACGGAGCAACTCGACGATTGACAAAAACCAGATCTCTTTTGGTACCGTCGATTTTTTACTACACCCACCCACCCTAGTTTCGATCTTAGCAAATCTCGACCAGGAGATGGATATGATGTTTGGAAGACTCGGGTCCGTCGGCAGGAAACACCGCAGCCGCGAGAACTTTGGAATCTTCGGTTGGCTCTTCCAGCGAGGCAATCTCGCTGATCAGCATCAAGCCTACGGAAAGCACGGGAAATCTCGAATCTCCACTCGACGAACCTCCATACAACTTTGACTTCGAGGACGCGTCGATCTGTCGCATCCAAACGGTGGATCAGAGGAAAAATTCGACTACATCAGCAACTACTCTAAAGAGGACTTTACCAATCTATACGACAGTGTCTCCTACGGTTCTGAGGATGAGTGGACGTCTGAGACCCTCAAGTATAGGAGATCGTTGAAATCTTTGATGGGAAGTACTACCCAAATTTATAGTTCGACTCAAGGGGAACACAAGAATATCAATCAGATTTTAGCAATTGAGGCGTCACACTCAATCACCCATGTATATGCATAAACTCAACAAAGAAACAGTAATGTCAGTGATTTAATTTAAACAAGAAAATAAAACAGTTGCAATTGTAATTGCTTTCTAGTTTTCACTGGGAATAGTGAATGCGAAACTTTAGTGGCTAAAACGTAGGCATGAGGTGATAGCGGGGCATTGCATAAATAAGATTGATTATATAATGAAATACAAATAGCAATTGGGCTATTCTCTAATTCCGATGTGTGTAGATATGTGCTCCAAAAATAGTTGTGTGTACTAACCAAGAGAATTTGCACAACATCTATTGTCCTACCTGCCCATTTCACCGGGGCCAATTTGAAACTACAGGTAATTAAGGTCTACCCTTTTGAATAGCCCAGAACAACGCATTAACACTTCATGAACACATAGAATCCTTAAACTAAAACATCTCCCCCTTGTTTTCCCTATCTGTCACATTTGGGGTTCGCAGGTTCAACATAATAGCAGGTAATACACTTTGCAGATAGATACCAAACTTAATTTATATGATGGGCAAAATAAGTTCAGTACTGAAATCATGCCACGCGTGCCCTAGTAGCAAGCATTAAGAATAGCTAAAGTGCATCAACACAATACAAGAATATCTTCAAGATAAACACCTCAAATTTCGGACAACGGGTAAAATTACATGATCAATCTCATCCAATCCCCATCCACCTCATATGCCTATAGAGGACTACTCACACATGATGGTGGATATGAAGCTCATGGTTGATGGAGATGAAGGCGGTGAAGGCGGCCTCCAATCCCCTCCTTCGGGAGAGAAATCCTGGATCGATCTGACGTCGGAATCGAAGATCGTGGCTCTGGCGGCGCTCTGTTTTGCGAATAGCCTCCCCCTCTGTCACCCAGTTTTTGGTATATATGAGGGCATACGTGAAAGCTAGAGACGAGGCGACGCTCGAGGGCCGAACGAGCAGGCCCCACGTGGCCAGGGAATCTGGCTGCATGGGCCATGCCCGTTTGGGCCTCAAGCACTCCCTTGTGTCCTTCCAGTGCTCATACTCTTCCTTCACATGAAAAATTGACGTAGTATTTTCCCCTGATTTTATTTCCTGCAAAATAGCCAAAAACGAGACTTTGCTAAAAACAACATCAGATTCTGTAGTTTTATTCAAATATGGGATGATTCCGGAGCAAATTATGTAGCAAAGTACTTGGAAAAGTAGATGCATTTTAGGTGCATTAGCTCCCCCAAGCTTAGGTCATTGTTTGTCCTCGAACAACTCAAACATAGTGTAGAAGCGATAATAGACTTTGACAAGAGCTTTGCATTGCATATGTATCAACTTTTAATAGCAACAAGTATCCAGAATATAGTTCCTGTAACAATCAGCAAAGTGGTAGCAAAGGTGCATCTAAACAGTGTTCATCAGTTATATTTGTTGCAAGGAAAATAATATGAAGTGTCACCACTTAGACGAGTTTGACTAACAATAGAAATAAACAAGGGTTCTTGCATCGCTTTTGATTGAATCATGAACAAGATTTTTGATATCTTTGATTCTTTCAGCTGTTGACAGATAAATTCATTGTGCTTGCAACCTTGATTTTAGAATAATTGTGAGGGCTGATATGACTCATATGCTTGCCCAACTATAGGTTAAATGCCTCATGCCCCTTGAATACGAGTGCCTACACCTCATGCTACTTTAACTTAAGTCCCAAAATAAGTTTTTGTCATTGTAACATAAAGCATCATCAAGAGGGTCAACTGAGGTACCTCTTGCCCCATGGTGTGTGATCTGTCCCACACCAAAATGACAAAATAAACAGACAATGAATATCTCGGCAACTCTTTTATTTACCATGGCTTTTTATTATGAGTTGCTTCATAGAATGCTCACTACGGAATGCTGTAAATTTACTCCATGTATGATTATCATGGTATTTTGAGGAAAATAGCCATAGGGATGGCTTATCGGAGGGGCTCGTCGGAGAACAACGACGGGTCCAGCTCGAGATTGGGCAAGTGACGACACAACACTTACCCACGTTCAGGGCCCTCCTCGCCGGAGGTAAAATCCCTACATCCTGCCTTTGTCTTTATTATCAGCACACGGTGGCTTACAGTACTCCTTAAGCTGTGTAGTCTAGAGGAAGAAGAAGAAGTGTTCGATCCCCCTATTCTAAGGGTCCAAGCCACCTTATATACCCAGGGGCCTGGTTACAGAATGTCGTCCGGCTGCCTGGCTGCCGGCTTCCCTGTGGCTACGGCCCTGACGTGGGTCCCACTTTTCTCTCTCCGTCCCTCTGCCTGGGCGCAGGCTACTTTATAAAGTGCCTTTTCCCCTGGACTGGCATATTCGGGGTATATGCCCCTGGCTTGCCTCGGATCCTTTCGTGGAGAGGGGGTTTCCTTGGTGCGGTTGTTGGAGGCCATGCGTGGCTGGCGTCACTCCGGTCTCCAGCCTCTGCAGCTCCTGTCGGGCCCCTGCAACCTTTAATAAAACGATGGTTAAAGATTTCATTGTCTTCACCGGCTTGGGCCTTCGGTGGAGAAGATCTCAGCCGGCTGCTGGCGCAGCCGGTTCTTCGGTCGAAGCCGGCCTCCTCGGACGGATGTCGCGGCGATCCCTGGGACATCAGCCGGCAGGTTGCTCTACCCTTGGCCTACCCAGATAGTCATCCCCACGACACTAGCCCCCAAAACTAGTGAAGTCTCATGGGACATCATGGGGCTTCGGTGGGTTCTTGTCCTCGCCGAAGTTTATTCACATCCATCGAAGTCCCAGGGATTTTCATCCGGCTAGAAAGTTGTCGAGCTTGTGGTTAAGTTCCATGTAGTATCGCCAGCCATCTCGGGATGTGCTGACTCCCGGGCCAAACCGGCTGGGGCTGCCTCATAACCGCCAGCTGGCGTCCGGCCCCTTGGAATTCGAGCTCCTTGGGACTTGGGCCTGAGCGCCACTTGTCTGCAAACCGCAACGATGCGTCCCATTGGCTCTAGGCCAACGATCTTTTGTGGCAACCACGGCGGTTGCCTTCCCAAATGAATACGTGGCGCAAGATGAGGGGGGCGGTTGCCGAAGCGTCAGGCGAAACCGACACCACTATGCCGGTTCCTTCCTCGCCTCGCTTCTCCTTAAATGCTCGGACTACTCGAGGACGAAGGCACATTCCTCCGCTGTTCCCCCATCGCCTCACTTAGGGCATAGTCCAGCTATTTCGACCATTGGAGGTCCTGGCGCCAGACACGCGGGGGGCGGGGGTGTGCCGGAGAAGCGCAGGCCTGGCCGCCCACGAGGGAGCGGGAAGAAAGCGGCGACAGCAGTGGCGGCCATTCCTTTGTTTGCTTCCCGCCGCGGACGGCCGCCGGGTAGCAAGAACAAGAAAACCCTAGCCGCCCTCGCGGCCGCGGCCTCTGGGTTTGTCAGGCCAAGCGCGACAGCTCCTTCACTCGCCGGCCCATCGCGGCTTCGGCCGATGCTGCCGGCGCTCCAGCCGCCGACGTATGCCTCGGCCGAGGGGTGGACCACCTTCATCGTCCTGGTTCTTGCCGGGTACGAGGACCATCTCCGCCTGCCCTCCCAGTTCGTGGAAGCGATGGAGGGCCAGGAGATGGCGTACGTGATGTCTACACACGCTTCTATTCTTGTAGACAGTGTTGGGCCTACAAGTGTAGAGGTTTGTAGAACAGCAGCAAGTTTCTCTTAAGTGGATCACCCAAGGTTTATCGAACTCAGGGAGGAAGAGGTCAAAGGTATCCCTCTCAAGCAACCCTGCAATTAAGATACAAGAAGTCTCTTGTGTCCCAAACACACCCCAATACACTTGTCAGATATATAGGTGCACTAGTTCGGCGAAGCGATAGTGAAATACAAGTAATATGGATGATTATAAGTGGTAATTACAATCTGAAATAAAAATCGCTGCGAGAAAACATGTAACAGAACTGGTTGTAAATGGTACTTCAATGCTTACAAACAAGGCCTAGGGATCATACTTTCACTAGTGGACTGATACGTCCAAAACGTATCAACTTTCCTGAACACTTTTGCTATTGTTTCTCCCCTAATTTGTGTGTTTCGAATACAACTAACATGGACTAACGCTGTTTTCAGCAGAATTGCCCTGGTGTCTTGTTTTTTTGCAGAAATCCAACTTTCAGGAAAAATCCCAGAAAATATTGCAAAAATCCTATTTTATCAGAAGACCCACGGAGCCAGAATACGAGACGAAGAGGGGCTGGGAGGCCACCACACCACCTGGTGGCGCGGCCCAAGCCTGGCCACGCCAGGGTGTGGTGAGGCCACCCCAGCCATCTCCTCGAGCCCTCCTTCTGCCTACAAATACCCTTCGACCTGAAACTATCGGGGGTTCGGCGTTTTTCCCAGATAGACTTCCGCTGCGCCGCCACTATCAGAAACCACGATTCGGAACCAGAAACTCCGTTGTGGCACCTTGCTGGGATGGGGATTTGGAGGAGATCTTCATCATCATCATCAACATCTCTCCATCAACCATCCATGATTCCCCCATCCATGTGTGAGTAATTCCCGCTATAGGCGAAGGGGATGGTAGGGATTGGATGAGATCATTCATGTAATTTGCTATGAGATTGTTAGGGCATGGTGCCTAGTATCTATTGTTAGTGCTTATGACATTGTTGCAACTTGTTGTGCTTAATGCTTGTCACGTTGGGCCCAAGTGCCATGATCTCAGATCTGAACTTGTTATTGTTTTATGATGATACTTGTTGTTTATGGTCTTACCTGCAAGTTGTATACACATATCATTGTCCAAAACCCGAGGCCCCAAAGTGATAGCAATTGGGATAACCGGAGGGGATGGCTATGATGTGAGGATCACATGTGTTCACTGAGTGTTAATGCTTTGCTCCGGTACTTTATTAAAAGGAGTACCTTAATTACCAGTAGATTCCCTTGAGGCCCTGCTGCAAACAGGCTGGTAGGACAGAACATGTCGTGCAAGTTTCTCATTGCGAGCACGTATGACTATATACAGAACACATGCCTATGGTTGTTTAGTACTAGGATGCTTTATCATTATTTATCTGCAATTGCCCATGTCTTGTTTATTACATGAATTATCTTATCCATGCAACGCCCGTACATCCATCCCTATGCCTACTGTATTTAATCCTACTATTTACTATTCCTACTATTACCGTCTTTACTTTATTATTATTGCTACTATTTTACTATTGTCACCATTATAAAACTGTTGCTACTGATAAACCGCTGCGAGCAAGTCTGTTTCCAGGTGCAGCGGAATTGACAACTCATCTGTTAAGGCTTATAAATATCCTTTGGCTCCCCTTGTGTCGAATCAATAAATTTGGGTTTTACTTCCCTCTAAGACTGTTGTGATCTCCTATACTTGTGGGTCATCAAGACTATTTTCTAGCGCCGTTGCTGAGGAGCATAGCTTTATTTGTAAGTTCACTTGGGATTCATATTGTTCACTGCAATCCATTAATCATGGGTAAACCTCGTGATGGAAAAGTTCCTATATTGCCATCCACTACAAGAAGAGGTACAACTCTGAACAGCTCTATTGCTCTTGATTCACCATCTGTGATGAGTAAGTTGCTTACACCACCGCATGCATATGCTACTACTTCCGCTGAGTTTGAAAATGTTTCTGATAATTTTGATGATGCTACTACTGTGCTTGATGAGAGTGGTTTGTTAGGTTCCTTTTTAGAAGCTACAATTGCTAGGACTAAGCAAATGGGGAACACTACTGTTACGCTGGCTAGTTCACCTGAGTCTAGGGAATGCCCTAGTGACGATCTTGATGAGGCTTATATTGAGTTAGATGATGATTTTATTTATGAATCTCATGCTACTAGTGATGCTGATGCTATTAGAGAGCTTCTTGCAAGACGTGCTGTAAGATATAAGTTATCTCCTGATGCTAAGTTTGTTGCTTCTCCCATAAATATTAGTGATAAGGATTATGATTTCTCTTTGGATTTATCTTACATATCTATTGTTGAGAAAGAGCCTTTTTGTGGTACTGAAAATGAGAGTGCTATGGAGCACATAAATGAGCTTTCTTCTCTGAGTAATTTGTTTTCTGATGATACTAAGCTGCGTACTTACTTTGTTGCTAACATTTTCCCTTTTTCATTGAAAGGCGCAGCTAAAGCTTGGTTTAATAATTTGTCTCCTGGATCTATTGATAGTCCTATTGCTTTGGTTAACGCTTTCTTTCAGAAATATTTTCCTGCTAGTGCTCAACATGCTGCTTTGCAGAAAATCTTTGACTTTGAGCAGGTAAAAGGAGAAAAATTGCCTGAATCTTGGGGAAGGTTTTGTTCTTTAACTAGAGTACTGCCTGGAGAGCCATTGCCTAAGAATGAACTTCTTGATATATTTTATAATGGACTAACTGTTGAATCTAAGACATACTTGGATAGTTGTGCTGGTGGTGTTTTCAGGAAAAGAACTCCCGCTGAAGCTGAAGAATTAATGGCTAAAAAAAGTCAGAATTATGATGATTGGACTATGGCTGAGCCAACACCAGCGCCAACACCAGCACCAACCCTAGCGCCGACACCAAAGAAGAGAGGAATGATTGAATTAAGTGATGAAGCGATGAGAGAAGCCAAGAAATCTCTTAAGGAGAAGGGTATTAAATCTAAAGATGTTAAGAATCTACCACCTATAGAAGAATTATTTAAGCCAATCCCTCGCTCATCCAATATTGATGTACACTCTCTCTAACGCTTTGATAATAGAGATATTCCTTACTCTAAACCTCCTGATCAATGCTTAGATGAGTTTGATAATTTCATTGTTAAGCAATATAATTTTAATAAGAGAGTGCAGAATCATTTGTTGGAAATTCTAGAGCTATTAACAGGTTACAGGATATTGTGGAGAGGACCTCCAATGATGTGAAGATGCTTGTTAAACATTTTCAAATGGTTCAGACTCAAATTGATCAGCTTACCAAGGTGCAAAACCACTTGCTAGTTAATGCTTCAAGAGAAAAATAAGCGTGTGAAATACGCACAAGAGGTGGTGCTTCTACTCAGGATCCTTTATATCCTAAAGGACACCCTGAGAGGATCGAGCAGGATTCTCAACGTGCTACAAGTGATGGTACTCTTTCCTAGAAGAAGAACAAGAAGCATAAAATAGTTGTAGAATCTTCCGGAACAGGTAAAAATCCTAATAGTGTTTCTATTTCTGATGCTGAAACCGAAAGTGGTAATGCTTCTGATAAAGAAGAAGTTGAAGAGGAACCAGAAAAGCTTGCTAAGAATGCAAAGTACACTAAGGAAGACTTCATTGCCAACAAGCATGGTAATGAGAGAGAACCTTGGGTGCAGAAACCAATGCCTTTTCCTGGTAAGAAACACAAATCCAAGGAAGAAGAACACTACAACAGGTTTTGTGAATGGATGAGACATTTATTTTTGCAAATTCCTTTGACTGATGCTATTAAAATGCCTCCTTATTCAAAGTATATGAAGGATATTGTTACTAACAAAAGGAAGATTCCTAGTGAGGAAATTTCCACTTTACATGCTAATTACTCTTTTGATGGTAAAGTTCCGGAGAAGCTTGGAGATCCAGGTATACCGACTATTCCTTGTTCTATTAAAAATAACTATGTTAGAACCGCTTTGTGTGATTTGGGAGCTGGAGTTAGTGTGATGCCTTTTTCTCTCTATAAGAGACTTGATCTAGAAAAGTTGATATCGACTGATATATCTTTGCAAATGGATGACAAGTCTACTACTATTCCTATTGGTATATGTGAGAATGTTCCTATTCAAGTTGCTAATAATTGCTTGATATTGACTGACTTTGTTGTGTTGGAAATGCCTGAAGATGATAATATATCTATTATTCTTGGGAGACCTTTTCTAAACACTGCAGGTGCTGTTATTGATTGCAACCAAGGGAAAGTTACTTTTAATGTCAATGATAAAGAGCACATGGTCTATTTTCCCAAGAAGATTGATAGAAAATATGCTCTAAACTCAATCAAGAATATTGAGACCATCAGAGTTGGTCGAATTATTTGTTCAAGGCCAAAGCCCAAGGAAGAATATCAAATTGTTATGGTTGGGACTATGCCTATCAAGGTTGAGGTAACATAATCATTTAGTGAAATGCAAAGTTTTGCTTCATAGAAAAGTGGTTTGGTAACAAGACTTGATCAACCTTGTTAACAAAGCGGTTTTCGAATGAACAAAACTATGTTTTCACTACATTTTCTTTTGTTTCCACCTTAGTCATTTTTGTTTCCGCTATTTAGTTTCATATTAGAATATTATAGAGCTGCTGTAAGCTTGGTTTGGATTTGCTTTCTATCGTTCCATCTTCGTTTTTCCGAGTTTTATTCTCTTATCAATTTCTAAAAAATCCTCGAAAATAAAGTTTCTCGAAAAATTCCAGAAAATTCTTTATAAATTTTTATTTCAAAAATGGGGCAGAGAGGCACCTGGGACACCTCAGGGGGACCCACCATGCCACCTCACCACTTGGTGGCACGGCCTAGGGTTGGCCACGCCGTGGCATGGTGAGGGGACCCCCTGGCCCTCCACTTACCTCTCCACCCTCACTTCACTCTCTCTCCCGAAATATCTCCACACCACAGCTCAAACCCGTGTTCTTGCTGTTCTTCCTCACGATTTTCGATCTCCTTGCTCAGCCCATCTTTGCTGCTGAGATTTGGAGCATTTGTTCTCCGGTATGTGACTCCTTCGATTGTCCAATTAGAATTTTGTTTAGTGGAGTATTTCTTGAGTATTTTAGCTCTATAGGTCACAGGTTAAATGAGTTTGCATGCTTGTTCTATTGCTTAGAAATGTTATTTTGATGCATGTTAGCCCTCTTGCAACTCCCTATAGTAGTTTCCTTCAATTGTTTGTTTCAAAATCACTTTTTATGAGGTTTGCTTAAAAAATTTAGAGATGGAGGAGAATGCATACCAACTCTTTCAACATGAACTAGAGGTGCATGAGGTCATGAGAGTCCACCGTGAAGAGGGAGTCTTTCCCTCAATCTATCCATGCTCAGTGTTCATGAATGCTGCTGGGATCCTGCAGGACTTCCAAACTCTAATTTCTAATGCAGGATTGGAACATTTTGTTGATGATGAACCTCACCAGTATGCTAAACTAACCATGTCCGTGGTGTAGGATTTCAGATTCAGTTGGTCCTCATCTAACCCCATGGTTCATTATAAAATCTACAATAAATCTGTGGACTTGCCCCATTGATGGACTTATATGAGGAGATTTGCCAAGGAAGAAGCTTCTTAGGAGAGAGTGGTAAAATTCGGAATATTCATTTCCCATCCATTCGATATTTTGCCTACTTTATTACCAAGTGTGTTCTTGCTAGGAAGACTGCAAGCAAGTTATCCTCTTATGATCTAGCTTTTATTTCAGCTGCTTTGAAACATGATAGGACTTATAATTTGGGTGCTTTGATAGCTTTCCGTCTTGCTGCCAACCATGAGAAAGGGGGAGTTTGTGGAGGTCTTATTGCTTCTCGATTATTAGCTTTGCATGGTGTAGTGCCTCATGTTTTAGACCTTCATTTCCCCATAGAGATGCTTGATCTTAATTCTATGATACATCAAAAGTTTGTTTCTCCTCATGCTTGTTTGGACATCTTGCCGTTTGAGATAACCATTTTCAAGGAATCAGCTTGGAAAGTAGTTAAGACTGATCGATCAGTCCATTTGCCTACACCTCTTTTGTTTAACCTTGATCGCAGGAATGGATGGTTGATGACCCACAAGTATAGGGGGTGTATCATAGTACTTTCGATAAATAAGAGTGTCGATACCAACGAGGAGCAGAAGGTGTTGACAAGTGGTTTTGATCAAGGATTCACTGTAAATACCAGCAAACAAGTTTTCAGGGGTATTTGGTAATGCAAGTAAATAAAGTACGAGTAAATAAAAGACAGTAATAACAATTGCAGCGAGTGGCCCAATCCTTTCTAGAACAAAGGATAAGACGGTTGTGTAACTTATGATGACAAAACGTTCTCGAGGACACATGGGAGTTTCTATCAAGTGCTTTCGCTTCATACCGCTAAATAATCTTTATTGGTTTGATAAGTGTTATGGGGGTGAACCTGTGCTAGCGCACTACCCTTACTAGGATTGATACACACTTGTGATTATACCCCTTGCAAGCATCCGCAACTACAAGAAAGTAATTAAGATAAATCTAACCATAGCCTTAAACTCTAAGATCCTACGCTCCCTGGTGCAATGGTTTCCCAACGGAGGTTTAGGTTTCTGTCACTCTAGCAACCCCACAATTAGTAGCCAAATACACAATGCATTTCACTAGTCCCATAAATGGTGAAGTATCATGTAGTCGACGTTCACATGACACCACTAGTGAAATAGCACCACAACAAATAAATATCAAACCATTAAATATTACTCAACATAATTCCACTACTAACATCTTGACTTCTCCCATGTCCTCAAGAACTAAACGAACTACTCACAAGACATCATATGGATCATGATCAGAGGAGAAATAACGGTAAATAACAATCTGAACATAAACCTTAATTCAACGATTCCACCCAATAGTATTAACCACAAGAGTAATCAACACCGGGAAAGTTTCCCCTACGAATTTGACAAGATTCAACTCAGGATGTTACATCAGGATGGCGTGGTGATGGTGGAGATGAAGGTGCTGGTGATGAGGATGATGGTGATGATGATCCCGATGAAGTCCAGTGCGATGATGATGACGACGGCGACGATCTCCCCTCTCCAGGAAGGAATTTCCCCGGTAGATTTCTGCCTACCAGAGAGCTTTTCTCTCTCGGTATTTTTCCGCCCCGCAGAGGTGGCGGTGTCTATCTCTGAGCCCCCCTTGAATTAGGTTTTCGGGGACAACGATATATGCAAAGGGGCGATGGCAGTAGTGGGCCAGGGTGGCCTCACCACAGGCCGGCGCGGCTAGGGGTGGACCCGGGCCCCTTGTGGTTGAGCCCACCCTGTGGCTCCTCTCCCCTCCTCCTTCTGGCTTCTTCAGTCGTCTGGCGAAATATAATTTTCTGTTATTTTTCTGGAATTTCCCGATCTTCCGAAACATGGTGTTTTGAC
Organism: Dactylis glomerata; assembly: GCA_007115705.1. Taxonomy (NCBI): domain Eukaryota; kingdom Viridiplantae; phylum Streptophyta; class Magnoliopsida; order Poales; family Poaceae; genus Dactylis; species Dactylis glomerata. The sequence continues at coordinate 172,878 of QXEO01001041.1, forward strand.
GGTCCCTTTTCCAGCAGAATCCTGACTCTGGCAGCATATCCTCCAGTGATCATCAAACATGTAAAAACAGAGGAAACAACATAAGTATCATCTCTAAATATGAAATATATAAATGAATAATAGTAAATTATGATACAAAATAGTGATGCAAAATGGACGTATCAATGGTCACTCACGGATGATGAGCTCGACGCGTACATAGAGGAACACCCTTCGCCCGTACATGTTGATGGGGAGGCGACCGAAGAGTCGGTCCAGCCCTCCAATACTTGGGAGTTTCTGTACCAGCAGTCCTATTATGATTATGCACCATCTGCTTCATCTTCACGAGAGCCAGGCTACGACCATGCCAATGATGACCCACCATCTTGGGGCGATTACCAGAGATGGGATTGATCTCCACTTAGGCCAAAAGCCTAAGCTTGGGGGAAGGTACGCCGATGATACACTCATCTATATATCATATTTTTTCGGTACTTTGTATATCCATGTTTCATTTTCTTTTCTTTTCTTTTCTTTGTTGTTCTTGATCTTGCTTCTACTTTCCAAAACACAAAAAGACCAAAAATATTTCCGTTGTTTCTCTTTGTTGGCCTTTTTAGTTCTCTAGTTTTGGTTTGCTCTATTTCTCATTTTCTGTTTTGGTATTTGAAAAATCCAAAAATATTTTGCTTTGTTTGCTGTTTCCTTCTGTTCTTGATTCAAAATTTGAAAACACAAAAATATTTGTTGTTCTTCTCCAGTTTTGTAAAGTTTGTTGCAGAGTTCAGTCTCTGGTGACTCCATTGGAGCTTGGTTATCACTTCATATTATTCAATCTACACAAGTGAAAGGCAATAATGACGACATATGACAATTCGCGATGTGGTAAGAGGCTGGTATGAACTCGATTTGTTTTCATTTTTGTACATATACTCAGCTATGTGGACGTGCTTAGCCTGTTCATGTAAGGTATATGTTATCTAATGGATGCTTAATAGTTCTTGCTCTCATATGATTAGTTCTAATTTACTAATAGTTTGTAGCATGTCATGTAGATGCTTGCTTGCATTGTTTTATTCATAAAACGGTATGACTTTGTGGTATCCTCCTCTGAAAAGTTTCATTTGAATCGACTTGGCACATGCTCAAGCATGCATATGACTGAACAAAAAAGTCAATTAAGCCTAGATGATTTACTTTGCCTCAGAGTTCTTGTATCGTTTTTATGCCTATATTAATTTTGTTTTGTCGCAAGCATGATTATAACAGTTATTGCTCTCACGATTGTCGCTTCCCAGTCTTTTGCTAGCCTTCACTTGTACTGAGAGGGAATATTTCTCGTGCATCCAACTCCTAAAAACCAAGTAACCCCAAAGAGTCCACTATAAATTCCTATGCATGGTATTTGCAAGCCATTCCAAGTAAATTTCCATGTGCTACCTTTCAAAACTTTCAAATACTTCTCATTTTGTGCCACTATTTTTGAGTTCATGAGGACGTAGTGGTCGGAATTACTATCTTCCATATTAAATTAAGTAGTCCTCGACTTGCATGCTTCATCTGCTTGTCATTAATTTTGCAAGGGAGCTGGTCAGACCATTGTAATCTAAATCTAAAAAAATAAAAGAAAAAAAGGCACTCCTCCATGGTATGTGAAAGTTGGTGGGCACCTGATGGAATCGGTTAGCCATGGTTTGAGAAAGGAAAAGTGGGAAGGAGTGCCAAAGCTTTATAAAAGAGCACCAATGTGCCAAATTTTCAAAGAACTCGGAACCGCTCTCACTTGTTTAGTATGGAAGATAGCAAGAACCCATTGCCAGTCGTTGACAGGAAACAACCACCTCTCAAAATAAATTTTTATCTCTGTTTTACAAATGAAAAAGCTCTAGCACATGTTAAATCCCTGCTTCCCTCTACGAAGGGCCCTTCTTTTACTTTTATTAAGTCTTCATCTTCTAACTTTAAGCACTTTATTGAGAGCACGGCTGTCGTTCTTACTGTAATGTGCTTGTCCCAGAACACGGTTAATTGTGGTATAATTTTGATGCTTGTATCTTTGATATTTTTACTTCTAGTCTTCTCTTGAACTTCAGAGGTGCCTCAGCATTTATGTTTTGCTCCACAAATAAAGGCAAGCGGGATACCACTCTTTCATATCTTATTATGAGCATTACAATCTTGTAGCTTCTTATGTTTCATGTTGCTTGTTATTCTTGCATTGGCACTCTTTCATAGCTTGCATAACTATGAGATAACATTAGTTGCATATTTCTTATTATGAATTGCCTGAGTACTTGATCATATAGTGAGAATATATACATCTTATGAAGCAAATGTGTTCGTGAAAGTTTCTTTTATCGCACTCAGTTGTTAACTGAATTGCTTGAGGACAAGCAATAAGCTAAGTGATGTCTACGCACTTCTATTCTTGTAGACACTTGTTGGGCCTCCAAGTGCAGAGGTTTGTAGAATAGCAGCAAGTTTCCCTTAAGTGGATCACCCAAGGTTTATCGAACTCAGGGAGGTTAGAGGTCAAAGCTATCCCTCTCAAGCAACCCTGCAATTACGATACAGAAAGTCTCTTGTGTCCCCAACACACCCAATACACTTGTCAGATGTATAGGTGCACTAGTTCGGCGAAGAGATAGTGAAATACAAGCGGTATAGATGATTATAAGTAGTAAATGTGACTTGAAGTAAATATCGCTGCGAGCAAACATGTAACAAAACAGGAAGTAAACGGTGTGCAATGCTTGGAAACAAGGCCTAGGGATCATACTTTCACTAGTGGACACACTCCCAACAAATATAACATGATTGAACAAATAAACAACTTCTCTTCACTATGGTACTCTGAATTACTCTCCTATTGAACAACACTAATCATTGCATAGTGGCTACAGAAGCACCCCTTAAAGTTCATCAAGTACTTGACAAACACCACTCATAGAGATATCCAAATCAGATCACAACTCAAGACAGATATTATTGCAACTTAAACCAAGTACTAACACGGTGCACACACTGTCAACATTACACCATGAAAGGAGGAATAGATCACTTAAATACTATCATAGCAATAATTATTCTCATAATCCATAAGAGATCACAGTCGTAGCCTAGACCAAGTACCACCATGATACACGCACTATCACCGTTACACCATGGCAGGAGGAATAGATTACTTTAATAATCACCACTAGAGTACACATAATATCTGAATAATAACATCTACTTGTTCAACATGATACAAAGCTCACGATCACATAAAGATCACATCATGGGAGAGAGAGGTGAACCACATAGCTACCGGTAGAGCCCTCAGCCCCGGGGGTGAACTACTCCCTCCTCATCATAGGAGACAGCAAGGTTGATGGAGATGGCGGTGAGGTCGATGGAGATGGCGGAGACGGCGATGGAAGTTGATGGAGATGGCTCCGGGGGCACTTCCCCGTCCCGGCAGGGTGCCGGAACAGAGACTTCTGTCCCCCGAAATTCGTCGATGGCGGCGGCGGAGCTGCGGAACTGTTTCTGGAAAATTGCCGACCCCCCATAGGGTTTTCCGTCCCGAGGCTTCTTATAGGCGAAGGGGCGTCGTCAGAGGAGGGACCAGGCATTCTCACACCATGGTGGCGCGGCCAGGGCCTGGGCCGCGCCACCCATGTGTGAGCCTGGCCTGTGGCCCCTCTCCTACTCCTCTTCGGATCTCTGGAAGCTTCCGAGTAAAATAAGACTTCAGGAACTTGTTTCGTCCAATTCCGAGAATATTTCCTGTGTATCACTTCTGAAACACAAAAACAGCAGAAAACAGGGAACTGGCACTGTGGCATCTTGTCAATAGGTTAGTTCCGGAAATCGCATAAAAACGCCACAAAGTGTAACGAAACACAAGGCAAATGGTGTAAAAACAAGCATGGAGCATCAAAAATTATAGATACGTTTGAGACGTATCACTAAGCTTGGGGGGAGTTGATACGTCCAAAACGTATCTACTTTCCCGAACACTTTTGCTGTTGTTTCTCCTCTAATTTGTGTGTTTCGATTACAACTAACACGGACTAACGTTGTTTTCAGCAGAATTGTCCTGGTGTCTTGTTTTCGTGCAGAAATCCAACTTTTAGGAAAAATACCAGAAAATATTGCAAAAATCCTATTTTACCCGAAGACCCACGGAGCCAGAATACGAGACGAAGAGGGGCTAGGAGGCCACCACACCACCTGGTGGCGCGGCCCAAGCCTGGCCGCGCCAGGGTGTGGTGAGGCCACCCCAGCCGTCTCCTCGAGCCCTCCTTACGCATAAAAATACCCTTCAACCTAAAACTATCGGGGGTTCGGCGTTTTTCCCATATAGACTTCCGCTGCACCGCCACCATCAGAAACCGTGATTCGGAACCAGAAACTCTGTTTTGGCACCTTGCCGGGATGGGGATTTGGAGGAGATCTTCATCATCATCATCACCGATGTCTCTCCATCAACCATCCATGACTCCCCCATCCATGTGTGAGTAATTCCCGCTGTAGGCGAAGGGGATGGTAGGGATTGGATGAGATCATTCATGTAATTTGCTATGAGATTATTAGGGCATGGTGCCTAGTATCTATTGTTAGTGCTTATGACATTGTTGCAACTTGTTGTGCTTAATGCTTGTCACTTTGGGCCCGAATGCCATGATCTCAGATCTGAAATTGTTATTGTTTTATGATGATACTTGTTGTTTATGGAATTACCTGCAAGTTGTATACACATATCGTTGTCCAGAACCCGAGGCCCCAAAGTGACAGCAATTGGGATAACCGGAGGGGGTGGCTGTGATGTGAGGATCACATGTGTTCACTGAGTGTTAATGCTTTGCTCTGGTACTTTATTAAAAGGAGTACCTTAATTACCAGTAGATTCCCTTGAGGCCCTGCTGCAAATAGGCTGGTAGGACAGAAGATGTCTTGCAAGTTTCTCATTGTGAGCACGTACGACTATATACGGAACACATGCCTATGGTTGTTTAGTACTAGGATGCTTTATCATTATTTATCTGCAATTGCCCATGTCTTGTTTATTACATGAATTATCTTATCCATGCAACGCCCGTACATCCATCCCTATTCCTAGAGTATTTAAACCTACTATCTACTATTGCTACTATTACCGTCTTTACTTTATTATTGTTGCTACTATTTTACTACTGTCACCACTATAAACTGTTGCTACTGATAAACCGCGGCAAGCAAGTCTGTTTCCAGGTGCAGCTGAATTGACAACTCATCTGTTAAGGCTTATAAATATCCTTTGGCTCCCCTTGCGTCGAATCAATAAATTTGGATTTTCCTTCCCTCGAAGACTGTTGCGATCCCCTATACCTGTGGGTCATCATGGACACTCTCAACAAAGATAATATAATTGAACACATAAATATCATTGTTCACTATGCTACACTAAACTATTCTCTGGTTGGATAACGAACACTAATCATGAGTAGGGCTACAAAGCACTCCTTAAAGTTCGCATTCCCCAATCTAGATTACCCCACACTATCACCTTGTGTGCACTAGATGGTTCCAGACAAACACCAACAATTCATAGAGACATCCAACTCAAATCATAACTCATGATAAGTATAACTGTAAAATTTAGCCTAAGAGACACACATAATGCGCACACGGTCACCTTCACATCATGGGACAAGGTGTCTCCGGAGATTACAAGAATAAAACCACTTGATTAGCATAACAGATGAAGAGTAACATCTACTAATTCAACTAGATACAAAGCTCATGATCACTTAAAGATCACACCATGGGAGAGAGAGATGAACCACATAGCTACCGGTAGAGCCCTCAGCCTCGGGGGAGAACTACTCCCTCCTCATCATGGAAGTCAGCAACGGCGATGAAGATGGCGGTGGAGTTGATGGAGATGGCTCCGGGGGCAATTCCCTGTCCCGGCAGAGTGCCGGAATAGAGACTTATGTCCCCCGAAATTGGTCTTCTATGGCGGCGGCGCTACTGAACTTTTCGTGGATGGAAGCCGATTGATTTAGGGTTTTCACGTTGGAGGGATTTTATAGGTGGAAGGGCGATGTCAGTGGGTGGACCAGGGGCCCACACCACACCTTGGCACGGCCAGAGGGGGGGGGGCGCCACCAGGTGGTGTGGCTGCCTCCTGGCCCTCCTCCATCTCTGCTTTTGACTCCGTCTTGTGTTGGGAAAATAGGAACTTTGGGCTTTGTTTTGTCCAATTCCAAGAATATTTCCTATGTAGCTTTTCTAAAACACAAAAACAGCAGAAAATAGAAACTGGCAATGTGACATCTTGTTAATAGGTTAGTTAGAAAATGCATAAAGATGCCACAAAGTGTAAACAAAACATAAATAAATTGGTGTAAAATGAGCAAGGAGCATCAAAAATTATAGATACATTTGCAACGTATCAAGCATCCCCAAGCTTAACTCCTACTCGTCCTCGAGTAGGTAAGTGATAACAAAAATAATATTTGAGGTGACATGCAGCCAACACAAACTTGATCAAGTGATTGTAAAGCATTGCAAGCTGAGAGCAAAGTACTCTAAACATGGGCATAGGAGATATAATTCTAACAATAAAACTTAGCAACCATGTTACAACATGAAAAGTAACACAAACAAAAGATCATGAATAATAATGCATTGAAAGTTATTTGTTTGTTTTGAGCATAGAGAAAACATAGCAAAGTGGTATTCAGCTTGTCCTTCATGGAATAGCAAAACATAAATGCATAGGACACCTTCAAAGTTCAGGGGTGACTAGATACAAATAATTTGAGAACAAGCAATACCATAATCATCAATCAATCAATAATAAATTTTGGGACTATGCACATTATACTCAGAATGACAACTATGCTCTCTTAATCGGTGCATAAAGGTAGAATATGAAGACTCAACAATAAAAGTAAAAGAAAGGCCCTTCGCAGAGGGAAGTAGTGATTGCCAGTTTTATAAACCTTCCAAAAATTATGGTACTTATTAGCTTTGAGCTCTCATTGCCCCTATCATAGGCATCTTGAGTGGTCAAGGTTAATGCGAGTACAAATATGCTTGACAAGTCATCAGTTGAAAATCTCATGTCCCTTGAATATGAGTACTTAAACCATGCTAATCGACTTAGGTCCCAAGTAAGTTCTTGTCATTGTAAGCATACATGTATCATTGAGAACGCCAACGGTGTACCTCCTGCTCGATGATATGGAAACTATCCCACATCAAAATGACAAGACAAACAGACAATGGACACCTTGGCATCTCTTTTATTTACCATTGGGTATAGCTTTTTATTTTGAGATGCGTCGTCGAATGTCCACTATGGTTATGCTGTAAATTTCCACCATGAATGATGCATGGTTTAGATTAGCGGCCCAGGCATTTCTCTAACACATATACAAACTCCATGAACTCACAAGTTTCCAACTTCTTTCACACAGATAAGCATCCATAAACAAAAGATCATGATATCAACTAAATAGGAATAAGTGCAATGTTGAAAGCGTGCCCCATGACAGCATGGCTGAGCTAACTCCCAACTTACAACTTGCAAGCATATAATCGCCATAAGAGAGCCACAATGGTCAAGTTTATTAAGTGCAAGAAAGTAAATGTGCCATCAAGTTCGTGAGAGCTTTACTAACTAATTTTCTCATAACAAAAAAATTAATTTGGAAGATAGATAAAAGCATGATGAATATACTTGGAATAGCAAAATGCTAATAGGTAGATATAGTGGACACATTGGAAAACTTTGGTTTTTGGGAGTTGGATGCACTAGTAGAGCTCATACTCAGTACAGATGAAGGCTAGCAAAAGACTGGGAGCGACCAACTAAGACAGCAATAACAGCCATAATCATGCATAGCGACAAAACATTATTAATCAAAGCATAAAGTGATATTACAAGTCAAAAGTTAAATGATCATAGAGGCTTGAGGCAACTAGTTTATAGTCATAACATGGTGTAAGCATGCGCCAAGTCAACCCAAATAAAGCATTAAAGGAGAATGCCACAATATTATGCTTCTATATGATAAAAACAACGCGTGATTCTTTCAATGGCACATCAAGCACTCTTAGTTATTTGAGACAATTCATGCTACAACAATAACTACTAAGCATATAATCAAAATAATATCTAGCATGACATGCTAAAGTCTAAGCCACAGTCTAAACAATCTCCCTTTTGCACCACTATAAGCATGAAACATTTTACTCTTTTCCAACACCAATCAACCTATTTGAAAAAACTATCAAGGATAAAAATCAACAAAGACCAGAGGTCTAAACACACCTAACTAAAAAGAACTAACAAGTTCTGAACAAAAATAAAGGTGAAAAACAAAAGCTAAACGCAGTACTAGCAAAAGAGAACACTTGCAGAACAATAAGAGTGAAAACTAGAGTGTTCTAGGCAATGAAAACAGAGCGTGTCTCTCTCCAAAACAAGTATGGTGTGATCCAAACATTTATTACAGAAAACAAAACAAAATAAAACTGAAAACAAAAATAAAGACGCTCCAAGAAAAACACATAGCATATGAAGCAATAAAAATAGTCTCTTGAAAGATGACCTGATATTTTTGTTGATGAAGAAGGGGGTGCCTTGGGCATCCCCAAGATTTGACGCTTGTAATTCTTGAATTTTTATTGGAGTGACATGGGCATCCCCAAGCTTGAGATTTTGTCCATCCTTCATCTCATCTCATCATTCTCCTTTCCCTACACTTGAAAACTTCCTTCATACAAAACTTCACACAATTCTCATTAGCAACATTAGTGTATGCAAGATAGTAGATCCACTTTTGGTTCAGTTTCAGCTCAATTACAACACGTATTAACACATTAGATACTGTAGCAACTTCTCTCAAAAGTTCCGTGATCAAAAGAACTCAAAAAGAAAGAGATCAAGAGGCAAATGCAAATAGTGGCAGAAATGTGTCAAAACAGAATAGCTGGTAAAGATCTGTTTTTTCGAAAATGTTCTGTTTCTCAAATCAAAAAGTGCAAAACTAATGAAAGTTATATAATAACCTGGGGCATGTTCACAAGAAATAGCAGATCAAAATGACATTCTTGGAATTTTCACAAATTTTGACGGTGAAGCACAGAAATCTGTTTCAGGACGGCAACTTCCCCAAATCTTACCTTCTTCCAATTAGAGGTTACTCTTGGCTCAAAAACGAAATAAAAATGATAAGGAGAGGTCATTACAGTAGTAACAACTACCAAGAATCAAAAAAGGTAAAAGTACTGAAAATAAAATATTGGGTTATCTCCCAAGAGTGCTTTTCTTTAACGCCTTTAAGCTAGGCGCAGTGATTTTAAAAGATGCTCACGTAAGCGCCGGAAAAGAGCTTGAAGCAAAAGAGAGCATCAAAAAGCAAATATGAAACACTTTTAAGTCTAACCCACATCCGATGAAAATTAGGAGCAACATGCTTAGGGGAAGATATCATTTCCTCTCTCCTTTTACTACTCTTCTTCTTCTTCCCCTCTTTAAGAGGGAGAGGCTTGAAAGGAATCTTCTCCACATACCCTGGTTTATTGAAAGAAACGATAGAAGAAACTTTGAAGGATTCCTCCTTTTCATTAATAAGAACAAAACACATATTAGTCCTGTCATATTTTGGTAAAGTCTCATCTTTTATGACATTTTGTATGTAAGTATTTGCATGGCAATTATCAACACAATAAAGATGACAACCATGCAGGATGCTATTCATATCAAAAGCACTCATATCTACCAAAGAAGTTTTTCTTGATAACTCTTCACACCCCAAAAATAATGTAAGTTCATCATGCTGATTAGGAGTGATCATGTCATCACAATACAAACTTGCAGTACTCATCAGATTAGAAAGGCTAGTATCATAGCCTGAGCATTAAAAATTGAAATGACCCACTTTATAGCAAAGTTCACGAATAAAAGGATAGAGGGCACAAACCTTTTTACCAAGCTCATTTAGAGCCCTGTCCCACATTCTAGTTTTTTCATTCCTGTGGTGGATACAATATTCTTCTTTGATTTGATTCTTTTCACAAGGTCTAAGTGCTCCACAAAAATTAACATGCTTATAAGAAATAGTACTTTCATAAGTTTGAGCATGTTTATTGCAATCATCAATAACAATTTCATTTTCCATGCAAGTGTCTTTAAAAGGTTCATCATACATGTCCCAATTTTCTTTAGGAACATTAATATGAGAAGCAAAGGTTCTACAGCAATCAACAATAATTTGAGGATCAAGACCATATTTAGCACTAAGCTCTTGAAAATCAGCAGTTTCAGCAAAAGATTTAATGCAATCATACTCATAATTTATACCTGATTCTTTACCTTTGTCACAATCCCAATCTTCGGTATTGCTTTGAATTGTTTCAAGCAGATCCCACTTGGCTTCAACCTCCTTGCTTGTGAAAGATCCCTCTAAACAGGCATCTAGATAGTCCTTGTAATGTCCTAAAAGCCTTGCATAAAAATTATTAATAACAATATTACTGGTGAGCTCATGAATGGGACATTTGAGCATTAGTGACTTCAATCTTCCCCATGCTTGGGCAATACTTTCTCCATCATGAGGATGAAAATTATAAATATAATTCCTATCTTTATGCACTTCATGAGGAGGATAAAATTTAGAGTAAAAGAGAGATTCAAGCTCCTTCCACTCCAAATGATGCGGATCATCTAGTAGCTTATACCACTCCCTTGTTTTGTCCTTAAGTGACAATGGAAATAATTTCTTCATGGCATTTTCTCTTGATAAACCTGCAACCTTAAACAACTCACAAAGTTCTTTAAGTTTCAACAAGTGATCACTTGGATGGACTGTTCCATCCCCTGCATAACGTCCATCCATAATCTTTTCAACAATTCCCATAGGTATTCTAAAAGGAGTACTTTCAGTATGTAGATCACAAGCATCATTAGAATTATCACATATGGGAGATAAAGTATGATCAGAGCAAATTTTCTCTTCTAAAACTAGGGGACTAAAAAGATCATGCTCATGAAAACCAGCTTCCCCAAGCGTAGACATTTCCATAGCATTAGCAATAATGGTGTACAAATAATTCATATTAATAATGTTGCTATTAGCATGCAAATAAAGTTCCATAGGTTTTTTAATTTTCTCTTCAAACACTTCATGTCCTAACTCAAGATAAATACTATAAAGCTCTCTAATTTTGTTGTTGTTTTCCATTAAGCCTAACTAGTGAAAATAAAAACAAGAAACAAAAAGATATAATTGCAGAATCTAAAGGAAATAACTTCGAGCACTCACACACCAGCAACAGTACTAGAAGATAGCTTAGTAGCCACAGGATGTGAGTACCTTTTACGTTACCGCCCCGGCAATGGCGCCAGAAAAGAGCTTGATGTCTAGGCACGCTTCTATTCTTATAGACAGTGTTGGGCCTCCAAGTGTAGAGGTTTGTAGAACAACAGCAAGTTTCCCTTAAGTGGATCACCCAAGGTTTATCGAATTCAGGGAGGAAGAGGTCAAAGGTATCCCTCTCAAGCAACCCTGCAATTAAGATACAAGAAGTCTCTTGTGTCGCCAACACAACCAATACACTTTCAGATGTATAGGTGCACTAGTTCAGCGAAGAGATAGTGAAGTAGAAGTAATATGGATGATTATAAGTGGTAATTGCAATCTGAAATAAAAATCGCTGCAAGCAAACATGTAACGGAACTGGTTGTAAACGGTATTTCATTGCTTAGAAACAAGGCCTAGGGATCATACTTTCACTAGTGGACACTCTCAACAAAGATAACATAATTGAACACATAAATATCATTCTTCACTATGCTACACTGAACTACTCTCTGGTTGGATAATGAACACTAATCATGAGTAGGGCTACAAAGCACTCCTTAAACTTCGCATTCCCCAATCAAGATTACCCCACACTGTCACCTTGAGTGCACTAGACGGTTCCAGACAAACACCAACAATTCATAGAGCCATCCAACTCAAATCATAACTCATGATAAGTATAACTGTAAAATTTAGCCTAAGAGACACAGATAATGCGCACACTGTCACCTTCACATCATCGGACAAGGTCTCTCCGGAGATTACAAGAATAAAACCACTTCAGTAGCATAACAGATGAAGAGTAACATCGACTAATTCAACTAGATACAAAACCCATGATCACATAAAGATCACACCATTGGAGAGAGAGATGAACCACATAGCTATCGGTAGAACCCCAGCCTCGGGGGAGATATACTCCCTCCTCATCATGGGAGTCAGCAACAGCGATGAAGATGGCAGTGGAGTTGATGGAGATGGCTTCGGGGGCAATTCCCCATCCCGGCAGGGTGCCGGAACAGAGACTTCTATCCCTCGAAATTGGTCTTCGATGGCGGCGGCACTGCAGAACTTTTCGTGGATGGACACTAATTGATTTAGGGTTTTCACGTCGGACGGATTTTATAGACGGAAGGGCAATGTTAGAGGGTGGACCAGGGGCCCACACCACACCCTGGCGCAGCAAGAGGGGGGGCGCGCCACCAGGTGGTGTGGCTGTCTCCTGGCCCTCCTCCGTCTCTGCTTTGGACTCCTTCTCGTATCAGAAAAAATAGGAACTTCGGGCTTCATTTCGTCAAATTCCGAGAATATTTCCTGTGTAACTTTTCTAAAACACAAAAATAGCAGGAACTGGCACTATGGCATCTTGTTAATAGGTTAGTTCCAGAAAATGCGTAAAAATGCCATGAAGTGTAAACAAAACATAAAGCAATTGGTGTAAAATGAGCATGGAGCATCAAAAATTATAGATACGTTTGCAACGTATCAGTACGCGATCCTGCAGGAGTGCAGCACTGGCCAACCCAAGTACCACGTCGAGGTTTACTATGACAGCGAAGGTAAGTGCTACTTCCGCAATGGGTGGTCGAAGTTCTTCGCGGAGTACGGCGTGCACGCGGGCTGGTTCCTCCTCTTGACCCGCCACGAGGGGATGCAGGATTTCTTCGTCCGCATCTTCGACGGCACCCTCTGTGCTTGCTCCTTTGCCGCCTGATCGTGAAGGCAAGCGTCCCCATCGCCTCCTTGTCCATGCGGATCTCGTCGACCTCAAGCGCAGACTTCTCCGGGATGAAGTCCATGCGGTGCTTGCGCCATGCCGAGGAAGGCGAGCATCTCCATGACAAGAGGCGCTAGTATTTTAGGGTAGTGATTTGGAAAGCTTTTGCTCCTCTGGTTGTAACCATCAGACCTCTGCTTAATGAAATTTACTTTTCCGCAAACTTCGTCTGATGCGTCTTTATGTGGTTCATTGCCTCGTTTTCGTTGAGTGACACTCGGACGACGCTTGCTTCTGCCTTGAGAACGGCAATGGGTCTGTAGCTAGGACTCCATCTCGTGCTCGAGCCACCACTGGCCCTTGGGGCGAGCTTCGCGTGTATTCGTAGGATGAAGCTAGGATAACCGACAATCATCCAAGACGCTTCTTGGATGAAGGCATCTTGGCAGTCTTGTCTGGCTCTGGCGCTGAGAGTTGCAACTCCACTAGCCGGCTTCAGAAGGTGCAGGCAAATGCTGAATCCAATGTCGGCTCAAGGGAGTGCGGGAGAATGTGATGTCCCATGCTGGCTCGAGCGAAATTGGAGCCAGCATGTTTACCTCCACGAAGCTTTGCAGACAACTTGCCGTGGCTGAAGGAAACCCACAGAACGGTAGTCTCGGCTGCTCTACTCCCGCAAACGCCCTTGTAATTTTTTTTGAGCTTCTGTCGCTGGTCACGATGCAGCGCCGGCTGGATGGACAGCCAGCGGAGGATTGGACCCGGCACGTTTAAGGACCGATTCCCTTTCCCCCTAGCCCCTGAGTTTTGGGGCAGCTAGAGTGACAGCTGGCTTGAAACTGATTTATTCACATGCGAGACCTACGTCGTACGAGGCAACACTCGCTCCGAGCCTCTTTGACGTGGTTACTCAGCCTAGGCTCTAAAGGTTTTGATAGTTGACCGCTTGCTGGCCTGCCTTAGCCCGGTTTCCTCAACCTTTTCCTTTATCTCCCCACTCTTCGGCCATTCTACCCCCAACCGGCAGCCTAGTGCCGGTTGGTCTCCCTTGGGCCGGCAGCCGAATGCCGGCCTAGGGTGGGAGAATGTCGCGGGGTGAGAAGTAGTACTTCAGTTTCTTGGATACCCGTCTTAAGCCAGCCTGCGTGCGGTCAACAACCACTGCCCTCAGAACTTAGTCGAGCGATACGTTTAGAGTTTGCGTTTCTTTCCAGCGGCTTCCCTAAGTGTGCGGCCTGCCGGCTCCCTCCCAGCCGGCTATCCTGAGATGGGGGAGGGAGGTTAGGCTCGGGACCTGTGCCACACGAAGTACTCATCCGGCTGACGGGGATTCGATTGTTAGGGGCAGCCGGCTGTGACTTGGTGCTCGAAGCTAGCTGTCAGTCAAGTGAATAACGCATGAAGCAAAATACACAAGGTGTTTTTTGGGGAGCCGGGTGTAACGAGCCGCTCCATCATCCTTTTAATCATTGACAAGTGTTCGAAGTACAAGCTTTTGCCTTAACAGAAGAAAGGTCTTAAGTGATTGACATTCCAGGGATGCTCTGTCTCCTTGTCAGAATTATCGACCTTGTTCTTCCTTGGCTCTTGCGCGTCGATGAGGTAGTATGCCCCATTGCCTAGACCCGGCTGACAATGAATGGTCGCTCCCAAGGAGAGGACAGCTTGTGCATGCCTTTGGTGTTTTGGACTAGCCGAAGTACAAGATCTCCTTCATGTAACGCGAGAGGATGGATCTTCCGGCTATGATAGTGTCGCAGCTGCTGCTGGTAGAGCGCTGTTCTGGCCAAGACCTTCTCTCGCACCTCCTCGAGGAGGTCGACACCGTCTTCACGGGCTTCTTTTGCTTGCTCTTGTGTGTACTGGACCACTCTTGGCGCATTGAATTCGTTGTCGGTGGGCAGCACAACCTCTGCCCCGTAGACCAGGAAGAAGGGAGTGAAGCCGACAGAATGGTTTGGAGTAGTGCGCAGGCTCCAGAGCACTGAGGGTAGCTCTTTGACCCAGCAGCTGACTAAGCGCTCAAGGGGCTCAACCAGTCTTGGCCTGATGCCGGCAAGGATCAAGCCATTTGCCTTCTCGACTTGCCCATTTCACTGTGGGTGCGCCACTGATGCTAAGTCCAGCTGGATTCCCTTCTGGCTACTGATGTCTCACAGGACCCGTTGGGAAACCCCAAGAGGAAGGCATGATGAGCATAGCAGGAAGTTTTCCCTCAGTATGAAACCAAAGTTTAATCGACCAGTAGGAGAAAGAAATCACTTCTGAAGGTTGTTGCTAGCTGACTTTTGACAAGGCGCCAGAAGATAGTTGATGGCGCGTGGTCGGCGCCAGCAGCAACGTGGAACCTGCACACAACACAACCAAACTTCTTTGCCCCAACTTACAATAAGGTTGTCAATCTCATTGGTTTGCTGAAAACAAAGGTGTGACAACCTCAAATTTGATACAAATTCGAAGTGCCCGTTATGTATTCCACCGCAATCCCAGAACCATTGTTGCGATATACATAACGTAGTTGGTAACCAGTTCCATAGACATTACAATACGATGGTTCAAATACAATGGTCATAGAGACCAAGTTCATATTACAACACAATATAGCAGCGGAAATAACGTCTTCGGGTCCATGCCTTCACCCTACAGGCAATGGCGACTCATGGAGACGAGCTTAGTTCTGGTACTCTTCTTCATACCCTTCTTCCTGGTATTCTTCCCCATAGTCTGGCCAAGTTGATAGCCAGGGACACAGCCATGAGTACATTGGATGCACTCGCAAACCATCTTATAAATGAAATGATAAAGTAGGTATGCAAGTTTGGTATAGTGGAATAAGCACTAAGTTTCTTTTGCAAAAGCTAGTTTTATTTCCCAAGGATGTTCAGTGGTAGAAAAGAAGTTTAGTTCTCTAAGTTTAATCTAAAGAGGAACTTCAAGGGTGTCAACATCAAGTTCAAGTCAAGTCACTTCAATTCAGATCCTTCACCAATCTCCCCATTGTTATTTTTATCTTTGACAAAAGTCAAGTAGAGCTTGCCAACTGTCCATAACCGCGGGCTCGGCTATTCGAATAGTTTGAAAACCTCTGCAGAGGGGTACACTTTACCCACAAGATTCGATACATCTGCCGGGAGAAATCCACGGATCGTCATACACAAGTATGCGGGGTTCAGATAATCAAACAAACTCTTTCACTTGTCTACTCTAGTATAGGATCCTTCCCTAGAGCCCGAGACACGGATTTCCCCGTTCCGGCGCCTCTAGTTTTGCCCACTCCGGGATGCCGGACGGATGGAAATCTTCAGGAAGGAAAATTTCCAATGACCACTTGGTTCGGAAGTAACCACGCATGGAATACTTCTATAAAGGATGAAACAAGGCCTCCCATACTAGAATAAACAAGCTAGGAATAAGCCCCTTCCCATTCAGGGGTAATGTGGTCGTACGGTATGGTTGGCTCACATAGTACATCACCCGTTGTCATTGGGAAATACATTTCATAGTTCTTAGTCAAGATTAATTTCTTTCATAAAGCCATCATGTAGGAGCAATATCCAATTCAAGTTTCAAGTTCAGGTCACCACTTTTCAAATAAGGTTCCCCTTATGGATGACCTCAATATTATTAGCGACTAAGCAACTACAAGGGTGATGACTACTAAATGGAGTTGGATAAACTCAGCTTGATGCTCTTGCTAAACAAGACATCACTATACTTCTATCATTCTACTCTAGCAATTCAATCATGCAATTTACTTAAAACAAGTAGAATGCAATATTAAAACTAGGCATTGGGAGTATGAATCAAAAGATGGCTTGCCTTGGTTGGCCAAGTGTCCGGGGTATTCTTCTTCTTCTTCTTGATAATATCCCCCCTCAATATCCTCCTCAGCAACACTAGCGTCTAATAACGAAATCAACATAAAACACACAATCACTACACCAAGCTAACAACACACCAAGCATATATGTTTGTTTGCTAACACTAGCATTCATGTTGCATCTTATGAAGTTGGATTGCAAGTTTTTCTTCTAAGTTTTCTTCAAGTGTGCAAGTTAGATTCTCTACTAAGTGTCATATGTTGTTCACTTTCTAAGCATTGGTATTGGTTTAGGGGTACTAATACTAGTTCAAATGGGAGGGATCAACTAAGTGAATTGGTAAGAGGGCAAATTAATTCTAAGGGTGCAATAGGAATCTATCATTTTATGTTACTAACTAGAGTTGGGTTAGGGTCTAATTGATAACACTAATAGGGTTTGGAGTTGATTAGGGTTGACTAACAGTAAGGTATGTCATTGGTGAGTTCACAATTTAATTTTCATGATTTTAGGAGGCTTAAATAATTTTCTAGAAATCTTCTATGATTAATCAAGCTATGGTCACACTATTCATATCTAATTAAATTCCTAACTTATTTTGAATTCCAACCAGTTCTACTGTGTAGAGTATTTTATAAGCTTTCCAACGCATATTTATTTGCTACAAATGGATTTGTAAAACTCTTGGAATTTAAGTTTGAAAATCATATCTGAAACAAATTTGAATTAATTCGAAAAGGCGGGAGAATAAATAAAAATCGATTTGGACCGAAACTAAACTGAACCGGGCGTTTTC
>QXEO01001042.1:0-16878 GCA_007115705.1 Dactylis glomerata
CTGGCTCAGGTCCCAGGGATGCGTACCTATCGAGGAAACACCGCATAGGTCCCTCCAGGACGAGATGGACCTCGGGGGCAGCCTGCAGAGCCACCGGCGAGGCTCTCCCTTCGAAGCCATCATGAACCAGTTGGCCATGACACGCCCATCGCCTCCCGCCGCCACCCAACCCGATTACCGGCCGCGTACTGCTGCAGGAACTCCACGGGATCGGAGGTCCCGTCGTAACGTCCACCAATATTCGCCTGAAGTGAGGCGGCCACATCGCGCGATGAAGGGGCCCGATGAGCGCCGCGAAGCCCCCGAAGCCGAGGTCGCCGACCTCCGGCTCACCCTCTCCAGTGGCCTCCAGCCATCAAGGACTTGGAGACGTGCCCGGCGACAGCACGCGTAGATGGCACGAAGGCGAAGACGGTGATGACGATCGTCACCCATGTCGAAGCAGATCTTGAAGAGAACACACACACAGCCCGCTACCTAGCGCGCCAAATTTCGATGGATTTCGTGTCGCAAGAACACGGGGTACCACGCGACGGACCCAAAGATTCAAACGCAGGGGGCTGAACGTGTGAGATCTTGGATCGCAACGAAACACGGTGACGGAAGCCTCGAGACGTCGAACACACAACGCACTGCAGAGAGGGAGACGCCAAGCTTTACCCAGGTTCAGGGCCCTCGTGTTGAGGTAAAGCCCCTACTTCCTGCCTTCTTGTATTACGACGCGAAACCTCGCGAGTAGTACAAGGTCTTGGTTACAGAGCTCTAACTGGCCAGAGGTAGAAGAACAACTTAGCCTAGCTAGGAGCCCCCAGAAGAAGATTGGATCCCCTCTAAGCGGTGGCCTCCCTTCCTTTTATAGCGCCTTGGTCCTCCTCCCGCTGATCTTCTTGGGGAAGGGGTTGCCACACACGGCCAAGGAGGGAGGACAGCTATCGACGTGGGTCTTCCGTGGACGTAGTCTTCGTAGAGTGGTGGCGCCGGTCCACAGGAGTGGGTGGAGGAAGCTGACGTCCTCCTCTAGCGCCCTGCACCGTCCACCCTATTTTAGGGGGGTGGCCAACAACCACTGTGCAGCTTTATGCAGACACGCGAAAGTTGGTCTCCTCCCTGTCGGGTAGCGTGGACGGTACGCAGTCTTCTGCCCTTATCTTCTTGCTCAACATGGAAACGTGCCGAGCTGATGTGGATGTGGTCCTTCCCCTCACAAGGAACAGTTCGTGAGGAGGTCTTCTGGTCCTTAGCCGTTTAGCCGTCGTTCTCCTCATGAGGCGCCTCCTCATGAGGGTCTTCTCTGCTGAGCTTTGGTCGTCGTTCCTCCCCTAGGCTGAAGTTGGGCCGTTGAAGGGGCCCAGGAGCAGGTGGACCGGGATACCCAGGTATCCAAAACACCGACATGCGTCTTCCTCCATATTAATAGCATGCTGACATAAGTGGAGAAATCCCTTTTAAATCATCGAGAGTATATCCCATAGCTCCTAGATGTTTCCTCAATATCTCTAATAACCTTTCTTCTTCCTTTCCTGAAAGTAGAACTGATAATAACAGGATATATTTCTTATCATCTATATAAGCATATTTAAGATCATTAGGTAAAGGTTTTAATTCAAAACAGGATCTTCCTTAGGTGGTAAAGTGGTACCAAGATCCTCTACAGGTAAATTGTGCTTGATCAACGGTGGTTGATGAAAGAAAATATCGTCAATCTCTTCTCTTCCTTCCTGTAGACATCACTTTCGGTCCTCCATGAATTTCTGCAAAGCATTATTAGGAGCAAGAGCAATAGAAGCAAGCTGTTCAACTCGAAAATTCTCATTAGGCATGTCATTTTCATAAGAAGTCTTAGCAAACTTGGAAAAAAATGAAACTCATAAGATTCTCCATTAAACTTAGTGAAAATTTTCTCCTTCTTACAGTCTATCACAGCACCACAAGTATTCAAAAGGGTCTACCAAAAATAATAGGACAAGTTTTACTAGCCTCCGTACCAAGTACTAGGAAATCACTGGGATATTTGGTCTTACCGCATAAAACTTCCACATCTCGAACAATACCAAGAGGCCAAACTGTCTCTCTGTTATGAAGCTGAACAACCACATCAATATCTTCTAATTCACAAGGCCAATCTCATGCATAATTTCTCTATAAAGCTCTAAAGGAATAGCACTTGAACTAGCACCATTGTCGCATAAACCATAATAGCAATGATCTCCAATCCTGACAGAAATAACAGGAACACTTGTTTTCCTACGCCTATTAGGATGTGAGATAATGTTAGAAGCATCTTCACAAAAGATAATATATTCATCCCCTACATCTTTAGTAACAAGGTCCTTCAATATACCCACAGGAGACTTAATAGTAATTTGCTCATCAGGTTCTACAGCTTTCTTAGTACTTTTATTAGACACACTTACCAAAGTAGAATGCTCTTTTACCTTAGAAGGGAAAGGTGTCTTCTCAAAATAAGGTTCAGGCAAAATGCTATCAATAGTACAAACTTCAGTAGCTGCAGCAGGAATATGACTAATAGAATCTTTATAAGGCGCATGATATTTGTTCCAATCTTTCTTTCGAACATCAAGATAAGAGGCAAAAGCCTTAAAACAGTTAGCAAGTATTTGAGAATCAAGACCATAAGCAGTGCTAACATTATGAAAGTCATCGGTTCCCATAAAAGTTTTAATGCATTCATAATCATAATTTATACCTGACCTCCTACCTTTGTCGATTTCCCATCCTTCAGCATTTTCTTGAATACGGTCAAGGAGATTCCACTTAGCATCTTCTTTCATATGAGTAAATGATCCAAAACAGGACGCATCCAAATAATCCTTATCATGAAGAGCAAGCCTCGCATAAAAATTATCAATAACAATATTACTGGGGAGCTCATGAATAGGACATTTGAGCATTAGTAACTTCAATCTCCCCCATGCTTGGCAATACTCTCTCCATCATGAGTCCACAGTTATATATTCGATTACAATCTTTATGAATTTCACTTGGAGGATAAAACTTGGAATAAAAGAGAGGCACAATTTCCTCCCATGCAATAGATGGACCATCTTTAAGCACCCGATACCACTCCTCAGCTCTGCCTTTCAATGATAAAGAGAATAGCTTCCTCTTGACCTGGCTCGGTGAAATACCTGCACACTTGAACAACTCGCATAATTCATGTATAAAGAGTAGGTGATCACCCGGATGGACAGTTCCATCTCATGAATAACAGTTATCCATAACACGTTCAACAATTTTCATAGGTATTTTAAAAGGATCTAATTGAGCAGGTGGTGGTGGTTCATCCACATGTGCAGCAGTGGTAGAAGTGTTCCCAAATAGGAAACCAAATGGAGAACTCTCCATAGCAAAATAAAATAAAAATAAAAGACAAAAATAAAAACAATACTCACAACGACGGTTACCTTTACCAAATCCACTCTTTAATAGCGCTTCACTCCCCGGCAACGGCGCCAGAAAATAGTTGATGACCCACAAGTATAGGGGGTGTATCATAGTACTTTCGATAAATAAGAGTGTCAAACCCAACGAGGAGCAGAAGGTGTTGACAAGTTTTTATCAAGGATTCACTGTAAATACTAGCAAACGGATTTTCAGGAGTATTTGGTAAAGCAGATAAATAAAGTACGAGTAAATAAAAGACAGTAATAATAATTGCTACAAGTGGCCCAATCCTTTCTAGAGCAAAGGACAAGCCGGTTGTGTAACTTATGATGACCAAACGTTCTCGAGGACACAAGTGAGTTTCTGTCAAGTGCTTTCGCTTCATACCGCTAAATAATCTTTATTGGTTTGATAAGTGTTATGGGGGTGAACCTGTGCTAGCGCACTACCCTTAATAGGATAAATACACACTTGTGATTATACCCCTTGCAAGCATCCACAAATACAAGAAAGTAATTAAGATAAATCTAACCATAGCCTTAAACTCTAAGATCCTACGCTCCCTGGTGCAATGGTTTCCCAACGGAGGTTTAGGTTTCTGTCACTCCAGCAACCCCACAATTGGTAGCCAAATACACAATGCATCTCACTAGGCCCATAAATGGTGAAGTATCATGTAGTCGACATTCACATGACACCACTAGTGAAATATCACCACAACAAATAAATATCAAACCATTAAATATTACTCAACATAATTCCACTACTAGCGACTTGACTTCTCCCATGTCCTCAAGAACTAAACGAACTACTCACAAGACATCATATGGATCATGATCAGAGGTGAAATAATGGTAAATAACAATCTGAACATAAACCTTAATTCAACGGTTCCACTCAATAGCATCAACCACAAGAGTAATCAACACCGGCAAAGTTTCCCCTAAGAATTTAACAAGATTCAACTCAAGATGTTACAGCGGGATGGCGTGGTGATGGTGGAGATGAAGGTGCTGGTGATGGAGATGATGATGATGATCCTGATGAAGTTCGGCGCGATGGTGATGATGAAGGTGACGATCTCTGTGAAGGAATTTCCCTGGCAGATTTCTGCCTGCCGGAGAGCTTTTCTCTCTCTGGTGTTTTTCGCCCCGCAGAGGCGGCGGTGTCTCTCTCTGAGCCCCCCCCCCAACTTAGGTTTTCGGGGATGATGAAATACGCGAATGGGCCTGGGTGGCCTCACCACAGGGCAGCGCGGCCAGGGGTTGGGCCGCGCCCCCTGGTGGTGAGGCTGCCCTGTGGCCCCTCTCGCCTCCTCCTTCTGGCTACTTCAGTCTTCTGGTAAAATATAATTTCCTGGTATTTTTCTGGAATTTCTTGATCTTCTGAAATACGGTGTCTTGATGGTCCTTTTTCCAGCAGAATCCTGACCCGGCAGCAAATCCTCCAATGATCATCAAACATGTAAAAACAGAGGAAACAACATAAGTATCATCTCTAAATGTGAAATATATCAATGATTAACAATAAATTATGATACAAAATAGTGATACAAAATGGACATATCACACACATACTACTAGGTCAAAACAATAGCATAATCATAGCACTCTCTCATGCACTCATACAACAAGGTCTAAAAGAAATTCGAAAAGAAAAAGAATTTAAATAGCACCCACACACATGCACATGAAATCATGCAAACACCACATGGAATTACAAACCCTAGCACACAAGCACTCATTGAAATGCAAGTTTTATTTTTCCCTAATTCCATGAATTGAAATTTGGTTCAAATTTGGTTTACAAAAAGTAGGGTGTTACAGACCTTCCCCTCTTAAAGAATCTTGTCCCGAGATTCGGTAGCTAAGAGTTGAGTAACTCGGGAAACTCTCGCTGAAGATAATCTTCACGTTCGCATGTGGCCTCATCTTTGGTATGGTTGCTCCACTAAACCTTGTACATGCTGATCTTTCATCTATGAGTGAGACGGGCATCTTTCTCCAAAATACGGATTGGCCTCTTGCGGTAGGTCAAGTCGTGGTTAAGGTCAATGGAGTCTTGATCAAGTTCCTTGAAGCTTTCGGGCTTGTTGGGGTCTGGAGACACTTGCGTAGCTGTGAGACGTGGTACACGTCGTGAAACTCGGACAACTTTGGGGTAGCTCTATTTTGTAGGAAATTTCTTCACGGCATTCTAGGATCTTGTATGGGCCAATGTAGCGAGGTGCAAGCTTGCCCTTGACGTGGAATCGCTGCATTCCCTTCAGTGGGGTCACTCGGAGATAGACAAAGTCTCCCACTTGGAAGGTAAGGGGCCTTTGTCGAGAATCCGCATAACTCTTCTGTCTAGATTGTGCGGCCTTCAAGCGGTTGCAGATCAGTTGCACTTGTTCTTCAGCTTCCTTGATGACGTCGGGGCCAAATACTTGGCTCTCTCCAGTTTCCGACCGGGGTACGGCATTTATGACCATATAGAGCTTCAAAGGGGGCCATCTGAAGACTAGCTTGGTAGCTGTTGTTGTAGGAAAACTCGGCGAATGGCAAGTAGTCCTCCCACTTGGCCCCGTATGGGAGGACGCATGCACGGAGCATATCTTCAAGAATCTGATTGACCCTTTCGGTTTGACCTCCGGTTTGTGGGTGATAGGCCGTGCTAAAAGAAAGCTTGGTCCCTAAGGCTTCATGTAAGCTGTTCTAGAACTGCGAAGTGAACTGGGAACCTCTGTCGGAGACAATCACTTTTGGAACTCCATGGAGACTGACTATACGGGTGAGGTAAAGTTTGGCTAAACGTCTCCTATTGTAGACAGTTTTGACGGGTATGAAGTGAGCTACCTTGGTGAGGCGGTCGATAATAACCCAAATAGAATCGTGACCTCGGTCTGATCTTGGTAGGCCAGTGATAAAGTCCATACCAACTTCTTCCCATTTCCACATGGGTACCTTCAATGGTTGTAGCAGACCCGCAGGTCTTTAGTGCTCGGCCTTGACACGCTGATAGAAGTCGCACCGGGCAATATAAAAGGCTATCTCTCGCTTCATTCCATGCCACCAAAACTGCTCTTTCAAGTCTTGGTACATTTTGGTGCCTCCTGGGTGAATCGAATAGGGAGTATCATGGGCCTCCTTCAAAATGAGCTGCTTCAACTCATCGATGCTAGGTACCATAGGCGGCCATTATACCATAGCACACCTTGTTGGTCAACTACAAACCCAGGTACCTCTTCTCATCCCATCCTACGCTTGATTCCTTCAATGCTCTCGTGACCTTTCTAGGCTTCCTTGATTTGATCAAACAGAGTAGGTCAGACTTCAAGATTGGCTAGGAACCCATGGCTCACAAGCTCCAGTCCAAACCTCTCAAATTCTTTGCATAGGGTAGGTTGGTGAGTTTTTAGCAAGGCATTTAGAGAGCAGGGCTCTCGGCTGAGGGCATCGGCAACCACGTTCGCCTTACCCGGGTGATAGTGAATGCCTAGGTCATAGTCCTTGATAAGCTCGATCCATCTCCTCTGCCTCATATTCAACTCCTTTTGAGAGAAGATGTACTTCAAGCTCTTGTGGTCCGTGTAGATTTCACACCGGTTTCCCATAAGGTAGTGTTGCCAAGTTTTGAGTGCATAGACGACAGCAGCAAGCTCTAGGTCATGGGTAGGATAGTTCAGTTCATGCGGGCGTAGTTGGCGGGATAGGTAAGCAATGACCTTGCCATCTTGCATCAAGACACTCCCAAGTCCAAGCTTGGAGGCGTCGCAGTAGACGTCAAAGCTTTTGGTGATATCGGGCATGGTTACGATAGGGGCTGATACAAGTCTCTTCTTGAGTTCTTGGAAACTCTGCTCACACTTTTCAGTCCACTTGAACTTCTTATCCTTTTTGAGAAGCTGAGTTAACAGGCGAGCGATGCTGGAAAACCCTTCAGCAAACTTCCGGTAATATCCAGCTAATCCGAGAAATGCTCGAACTTCAGTGGGATTGGTCGGGGCTTTTCTTTCCATGATGGAAGTAATCTTTGATGGGTCAACGGATACTCCACCGGCTGAGATAACATGACCCATAAATCCAACTTCCTTCAGCCAAAATTCACATTTGCTGAACTTGGCATAAAGTTGGTGCTCTCGCAGGGTTCCCAACACAAGCCGCAGATGCTCTGCGTGCTCTTCCTCGGTCTTGGAGTAGACTAGGATGTCATCAATGAACAACACCACAAATTTGTCGAGGAACTTCATGAACACCTTGTTCATGAGATTCATGAAGTAGGCAGGGTCATTGGTCAGGCCAAAGGACATCACGGTATATTCAAACAAACTGTAGCGGGCGGTGAAGGTGGTCTTGGGAATATCGGATTCACGGACTTTTAGCTGATGATAGTGCGGAGATCAATCTTGGAGAACACTTTGGCTCCATTCAGCTGGTCAAAAAGGTCCTCAATCTTTGGGAGTGGGTACTTGTTTTTGATAGTCACCTCGTTCAGTTTGCGGTAATCCACACACAATCGAATGGTACTGTCTCGCTTGTCCACAAAAAGAACAGGCGATCCCCAAGGTGACGCACTGGGACGGATAAGACCCTTGCTGAGCATATCAGCGAGCTGCCTCTTTAACTCTTCTAACTCTTGGGGGTTCATGCGGTAGGATCTTTGTGCTATAGGGGCTATTCTGGGAACCAACTCAATAATGAATTCGATATCCCGGTCAGGGGGCATACCTGGCAACTCTTCAGGGGAAAACATCGAGGTATTCACACACCATCGGGACTTGATCAAGGGTTGGCCCAGACATGGACTTCTTGTAGTAGGCTTTACGGGACGACATGGTTGCAATGTGCTCAATCTGAATACCGTCGCTGTTGGTCACAGCTATCGACTTCTTGGCGCAATTAATATGCCCCTGATACTTGGACATCTAGTCCATTCCAAGTACCACATCCAAACCCTTCGTGCCTAGAATGATTAGGTTGGCTTTGAAAGACACCCCATGGATATCTATAGGCACATCTACACAATTTCTCTTGGTTTTCATGACTGACCCGGGGATTTGAACTAGCATAGCTCTAGGCATCATGGTTGGCTCTAACTTCCCTTTTGTCACAAAGTTCTCGATCACGAAAGAATGAGATGCACTGGAATCAAACAACACTCTTGCAAGGGTGGAGTTGACAAGAAATGTACCCAGAACAACGTCGGGTGCTTCGGCAGCTCCTCAGCAGTGACATGGTTCAGGCGGCCTCTTGCAGTATTGGCTTGGTTCTTCTGACTCTTCCCAGTGGGTCCATGGCCTTGACCCTGATTGGGTCCCGGCGCGCTGAGGCTCGGGGCAGTTGGCTTCTTCAGAGGGCACTCCTTAGAGAAGTGTCCAGGCTGGCCACAGGTGTAGCATCTGCTGCCTTGGCTGCGGTTAGCGGGGTTGAAAGTGTTGCGGTTGCCTCCAGAAGGATTCCCACCTGTAGGGCCATTGCTGGAGTACTGACGGTTTGGGTTATTGGGCCTAGGGGCTTGAGAAGCAAACCTCTGTGGAGGTGGCGTAGCCCTGGATGGGGCAGGCTGTGGGACCGCTGTCCACTAGGTCCACCTTGACTCATCATCCTCCTCTTGCGACTTTCGCGGGCAGCCTTGTTCTTGTCTTCAACCATTATGGCGGCATCCACCATAGCTTCTAGGTCAGGATAGTGCACAGCTACAAGATAAGTCTGCAGTTCCTCCTGTAGTCCATTAAGGAACTGCTCCCTTTTCTTCTCATCAGTGTCGATATCATTGGGTGCATACCTTCCCCAGGTGGTGAACTTGTCAAGGTACTTGGGGACGCTCATCCAACCTTGCTTCAGATTGAGGAACTTGTCCTTCATGATCATAAGGAATGTGGGCCTTGCGAAACTTGGTCTTAAAGGCTTCCCAAGTCATCACTTGGCCCTCGGGCTGCATGGCACGGACATTCTCCCACCATGCTCCAGCTGCTCCATCTTGGAAGTGGGTTGCGTACAATACCTTATCATTCGCTCCAACTCTGGCATACTCTAACTTGTTCTCAATGGTCCGGAGCCAATCATCGGCATCCAGAGGCTCGATGGACTTGGAGAAGGTTGGGGGATTGGAATTCTGGAAATCCCTAAGCTTGCTTTGGGGTTCATCATTGCCATTGCCACCATTGTTGTTGTTGTTGGTGGCAATTTGTGCGAGGTGCTGAAGGGTGGCGAGGTTTGCTTGACGCTCAGTGCGTGCGGCTTTGTGTTCTTCCAGCATGAGCCACAGCACTTGCGCCATGCTTGGCTCGGGTGGTGGGGGCGGATTGCCTCCAGTTTGGCCACAAGTTCCCGAAGCCATTCTGGAGAAAAAGGTTTTGGTGAGAACAACAACAAGGTGCGGGAGAAACAAGTTGTGTAATAGAAACTTAATAATAAACTTAAGAGACATAGTTACTTCAAGCATTCCTGAGCATATCATGACAACATCCATAAGCATCCAAGTTCAACACATACATACAAAAGAAGTGCCACATAAGTCTAGCACACTCATCACATAGTCTCATACAACACACCAAATGGTTTCAGCTGAACCATACAACACATAAGCGCAAAAGGGATCAAACTAGCCACTACGCGACATCCTAAGTGAGAGGGGTAGGGCGCCGATACCAACTCGTCGGTGCTAACGTGGGGAACAACCTCCTCGGGGTCCTCCTCACTAGGGGTAGCAGGCTCGTAGAAGTCCATGATAGTGTCGCGGTCATCACTGTCATCGCTACCACGGTCGTCGTCATCGGTGCTCGCAGGCTCCTAGTCGTAGGCCTCCTGGTGGTCGTCGTCGCGGCCAAGGACTGCCTCATTCTCCTTGCGGAGCTCGGCGGTCTCCTCCTCTAGCTTGGACATGTGGCTCTCAAGGGAAGCAAGGTGATCCTCCAAGTCGTGGACACGCTGCCTAAGAGCCCTATTCTTCTTCACGATCTTCCTCTTAGCCATGAGGAGACGGTGACGAGAGAAGATAGACTCCTGAAGGTCCTCACGGAGAATGGCTAAATCCAAACCTCTCTCGTCAGCGACCATACGGACATGGTCCTGAGTGTGGTGCAGCAGGGCCTCCGTGTGGCAGAGGTGGCGGCTGAAGGGTGTGTAAGCGGTGGCCTGGTGGGGAAAACCGTCGGAGTCGACCCTCCCGTAGTGCTCGTAGCGAGTGCCCAGCAACTCGTCGTAGGGTGGACGAGGCGAGAGATAGTGTGTCGCAGAACATGCATAAATCCATCGCCCCAAGTGCGCTCGATCACCTCGAAGGTGAACTCCTGAGAAGTCAGCGGGACCTCCTTCCCGCGGACCTGGCAAACGACCTGGTACGCCAACTCTCGGGTACCCTCCTCGAAGAGACGGTAACCTCGGATCTCCGGACGCGGGCGTCCGAGATGCGCGACCAACTCCACCAAGTCACGCTCAAAGACGAGCACATCCTCGTGGGTACCAACCTGACAGTGTGCAGTAGGAGCGTCCATCTACACAAATTTTAAAGTAGGTTGGATTAATAACTTACTCAACTATGCAATATTTTAAATACAGTAAAAGCTTGAATTTAGATGCAAGTAGTCTAAATGCTTAAAGAATAAGGGAAGAGATGAGATCAATATATATTTACCTTATATATATTAAGCCATCTCTTTTATTTTTAGTAGTGAAAATAGGTTTTGGTCCAATCTAACGCCCATGCTAACTAAGGTCTCCTAAGGCCAGGATGGCTCTGATACCAACTCTGTGGGGACCCCGGTTTACCACCCGGGATTCCCGTTATGCATACAATTCATGATTCCAGGAAGATCGTCATGAATCCACATAACAGAGTTGGCATTACAGAGTACATCATCCATTACATAATGAGTCGAATAGTCTTAGATGGCCACTTGGCCGAATTCAAATGCCACGCAGGGCAAGTTCACTAAGCATTGCAGCGGATACAAAGGTAGCGTTGGTAGCCCGTGTCATGCCTCTACTCTACAGGCGACTGACCGGGAGACGGATCCTAGTTCGCACCGGCGTCGTCAAACTCCTCACCATCATCATCGTAATCTTCACCATAATCTGACCAAGTTAATAGCCAGGGACAAAGCCGTGAGTACATTTTGGAATTGTACTCGCAAACCACCTAAGAGGAACAAGTTGCATACTATTGGCTGTAGCAAGGTGAAAGGGTTCAAGG
Organism: Dactylis glomerata; assembly: GCA_007115705.1. Lineage (NCBI taxonomy): Eukaryota > Viridiplantae > Streptophyta > Magnoliopsida > Poales > Poaceae > Dactylis > Dactylis glomerata. Next base: position 11,581 of record QXEO01001042.1, read on the forward strand.
CTAGTTGCTCTGTACTAAACCTAGTTTCTCGTGTCGATATAGCATGTCATACGACATCTCTATATCATAGTTTCTCTTGTCGATATAGCATGTCATACGACATCTCTATATCCTTATTAAAGAAGAATTTTTGTAAAAAAACATTTCTATAAAAGCTCTAGGGAAGGGGGAAACTCATTTATTTTCCAAGAGTATCGATGGTCAATCAAACATGGCCACCTCCTTTCCTCGGCAGTACCCTACAAGTACTCCGAACCACCATCGTGCTACGGCAGTACCCTCCGAGTACTCCATCAGGCACCTTTCTCCATTTCCTTCCAAAAACACTTTTATAAAACCAAAGCTTGACATTGGGTTAGGCAACAGCCAGTTCAACCGTCCATGACCGAGGACTCGGCTATTTGAATAGATTTACACTCTGTAGAGGTTGTACACTTTACCCACACCATCCGATAAATCCGCCGGGATACCACCACGGACCGTCATACACAAGTATGCGGGGTTCAGATAATCGATTAGAGCCTTCCATCTATCCACCTTAGTATGGGTGCCTACCCTGTGGAGTAAACCTCCCCGGTAAACCCTGGCCGTCTACCTCCGTCGAGCGTAGTTCCAGTGCCACGGCGGGAGAACCCAAGTGTCTTCCGGCCGGATAAATCCCAAAGGATCCCGATATACTATTGCCCACAAACTGGCAACAACCTGGATTCCGGGGTCCTACAAATCCTTATATATTGTGAGGCCCCGCACTAAAGCGAATAAACTTCAAACTAAGCCCCGTCCCATACCGGGGTAATGTGGTTGCACGGGTTAATTGCCCCGGGTGAATACATAATCACCAATGTCCTTTCCTTTAAAACCACCACTCCTTTTTCTTCCATGTCCAACTCCAATTGTCCAAAAACCATTTTTTTGAAAAACATTTCAGTCGAGTAGATGCTACTCTAAGGTTTTTGAAAACATTTTCAAAACTTTTCTTTGAGTGTTCCCATCCTAGAGTTTTTGGCTCCACTAGAAGTTTTCCAAGGGCTCTGTTGCTAATCAACAAGCCACTACTACCAGGGTAAAGAATAGGTGTCAAAAAGGGATCATCTTGAAGGATGATATCAAATTGGCTCGTGGAGCATGAGCCAACAATATAATTGCTACAAGAACTATAGCAATATGAAAACATGCAATTTAGTAAACCTTTATGCAACCTGCAAATTGAGTAAGTAGGATTCAGATATGCATCAAGTTAGATGGCTTGCCTTGGTTGGCTAGTCCCTGGTTTTCCTCCTCCTGGTACTCAAATACTTCTCCTTCCTCCGCACACTCTTCGTTCGATTCTATCGCTGGAAAATTTGATAACACACAATAAGCACACATGCATACATAAACCACACACAAACCATGCAATATCACATTTCAATCAGAGAGTATCAGAAACAAACATGTTTAGATTATATGACAAGAAATCATTTAACACAAGGATTATCACCCTAATAATAGCAAGATAATTCCTAATAGCAAAATAGTTCATATGCACAAGGCAAACACTTTGCAGGCATTAACAAGAATAAAAGCATGGCAATTAGTATACCACCAGGTAGCTAACACATATACAGAACCAACCTAATTGGAATCAATTCAAAAGATGCTAGGGTTGATTTATAATGAATTTCCTAATCACACATATCACTAGAAAAGCAATTTCATTCTCTAAACTTTTCAGTAGATCCTAAAATTCTAACAGAGACCAAGTTAGATAGCTACAGTAATGCATGACACTCCAAAGTTTGAATCACCTCAAAATAATATTCCTACTAGGCACAATAAATAAAACCATGTGAAACTTAATTAACACTAAAATAATTACCGCAGGCAACTCAATACTCCTAAAATAGCAAAACCAAGTTCTCAAGCTTCACATTACAACAGGGCACCACTAAGAATTGGAATTAAACATTTTCATCACATAAAACTCCAGATTTGGATTTATGAAGATAAAACCATAGATCTACAACAAATAACCTCGGATAATTTCTAAAGTCCTAAAAATCATGCATGCAGTACTGGAGGCTAGATAATACTGTAAGGTTCACATGAAAATTTGAGTCACCAAAATTGGATACTCAGAGAATATTCTATAGATTTTATAATCTAGGAGATTCAAATAATTTCTAACAGCTTTTTGATAAAAAAAACATCAAATGGGCCAGATCTGGAGGGGTTCGGCTGGATCGGAGCTGGGCCAGCCCAACTATGACGCCAGCGCGCAGGAGGGTGGATTAAAATCGCTGACATGCGAGGCCCGGCGGTCAGCGGCTCGGGATGCCAAAGCGGTACGGGGCGACGTGGTCCGCCCGATTAGAACAGGATCGATGGCGGAGGGCCGTCGTCTCCCTTGCAATGGAGGCGCGGGCGAAACCCTAGCCCTAGCTACTGGGAGAGCTGGGAGGTGCTCACCGAGGGGCATCGAGGGCAGCTGGGGTTGCTGCAGGGCGGCGGCGGTCTCTCTGGAAGCTCCTCCGCGTCCGAAACTTGCAGGAAGTGGATCTTGAAGTGGTGGGTGGTCGTGCTCGTCGCGATGGTCTCCGGGCTCCGTTGAAGATGGCGACAACCACGGGCTGCTACAGAGAAAATGAAGGGCTGGGTGAGATCCAGATCTAGGAGAGGAAGGGAGAGATGCAGAGAGGGAGCAGGGGAAGATGGTTGACGACGACCAAAACCTTCGCCGTCAACCCCAGCTCCGGTGATGTTCCTCGAGCTCAGTAGCCCAAGGAATGGATTGGGCTTGTCGGTCTAGGTCTCTGGGTGGAGAGGAGAGGGGATGGGGGGAGAATGTCGTCCATGGGAAGGTTCTGGCCGGTCCAGTATGTTTTATACCCCGGCGGTGAACTCGGAGTATGTGGGTTTCGAGTGTCGGCGATTGGGCACCTGGGCGATGCTTTCTGGGCGGCGTTGTGGGCTGCGTCTACAGGTGTGGTCGGCGGTGTCGGTGGTTTAACGTTCCGATCGAAAACGTGTCAGGTTCAGTGGGTGTGCACGAATGGTCAAGCTCACTCCCGTTGCTTCGGTCGGCTACGGCTCAAAGGGGCCATCGTGGGGTGAAGGGTTCAAGAAGCCTTGCTGGTACACGCTTGACACGACACGGTCTCGGTCACGCATGGCTGGGAACGCGGGGCTCGCTCCAGGCATTCTCGGCGTGCAGGGGACAGCGTCAGAGCGACACGATAGGGCGGCGCTCGGGCTCGTTTGGTCGTGGGGCTGGGTAGGGTTGCAGAGTGGAGGTGGTGGCGAGCTGGTTGGTAAGGTTGGGTGGCCAGGCGTGTTGCCTACGCCCCTAGCCAGCTCGGGCGCTCTCCGGCAGGCAATGGTGACCAGAGGCATGGAGGGAGAGGTAGGGTTCGGGGGTCACTGCTAGGTGGGGTCTTGGGAGGTCACAGAAGCTCAACTCATCGCTGGTTGGGTGCTAGGGGTGGTGGAGAGGGAGTATAGAGGATGGAGTGCAAATCTTGCATAGATTGCCTTGGGCTCCTCCAAGATCTTCCAAACAAATGAGACAAGGGGGCTGGGGTGATGTTGCTATAGTGCAGAGGGAAGAGAGAGAGATGACTGGTCATGGTTTGGGACACTTGGTCGGTTTGCAGAGAGAGAGAGAGAATGAGAGAAGAGAGAGAAGAAGAAATAGAGGTTTTGGCCGAAATTTGATTGAAATTTGAAAAGTTCAAGGTTTGATACAAGGGGTGGTGGTGATTGGCTCAGAATTACATGACCATTTCATGTGTCAAGACTCAAGATCAAAATCTTGAGTTTAAAGAAGAGAGGTGGGGTTTTTGAGAAGCTCCTATTTTCCAATATGGGGTGCAAAAATAAAGGTTATTAAAAATAGAGAATAAGATTGTTGGTGACAAGCACACATACTACTAGGACAAAACAATAGCATACAATCATAGCACTCTCTCATGCACTCATACAGCAAGGTCTAAAAGAAATTCGAAAAGAAAAAGAATTTAAATAGCACCCACACACATGCACATGAATTCATGCAAACACCACATGGAATTACAAACCCTAGCACACAAGCACTCATTGAAATGCAAGTTTTTATTTTTCCCTAATTCCATGCATTGAAATTTGGTTCAAATTTGGTTTACAAAAAGTAGGGTGTTACAATTAGCGGCCCAGGCGTTTCTCTAACACGTATACAAACTCCATGATCCCGCAAGATTCCAAACTTATTTCACATTGCGAGTATCCATAAACAAAAGATCACGATATCAACGCAAATAAGAAGTGCAATGTTGAAAGCTTACCCCACGACGGCATGGTTTGGCTAATTTCCAACTTACAACTTGCAAGCATAATAACTCAACATAAGAGAGCCACAATGTCAAATTTTAAGAACAAGAAAAATAAAGTGTGCCATAAGGTTCGTGAGAGCTTTACTGACCAATTTTTGCATAACACCAAAAGAGTTTAATTTGAAGGATAGATAAAAGCAAGTCAAATGTACTTTGGAATAGCAAATTGCTAATAGGTATGTATGGTGGACACATTGGAACAACTTGGTTTTTGGGAGTTCGCATGAGTAGAGCTCATACTCAGTACAAAATGAGGGCTAGCAAAAGACTGGGAGGGACCAACTAAGAGAGCAATAACGGCCATAATCATGCATAGCGACAAAACATCATTAAGAGAAGCATAAAATGGCATCAAAAGTCAAAAACTAAATGATCATAGAGGCTTATGGCGAATTTGTATGAGTCAAACATGTGTAAGCATGCGCCAAGTCAACCCAAATAAAGCATCAAGGAGAAAACCAAATAAATGCTTCCAAATAATTAAAAACAACGCATGATTTTTTCAAAGGCTCATTAAGCAATCTCAGTCATTTGAGACAAGTCATGCTACAGCAAAACCACTAAGCATACTATCAAAACGACATCAAGCACGACATGCAAAAGTCTAAGCCGCAGTCGAAACAAGCTCCTTTTTGTACCACTTTTTGCATAATTTTTTTTCTCTTTTCCAACACCATTCAAACCTTTTTGAAACAACTCTTTTGATGAAAACCAACATGGACCAGAGGTCAAAATATACCTTGATATAAACATATAACAAGATCTGAACAAAAATCAAGGGCGAAAAATGAAAGCTAAACGCGGTTCTAGAAAAAGAGAACACTCGTTGAACGATAAGAGTGAAAAACGGAGTATTCTTGGCAAATGAAAATCAAGGCAACTTCTCCAAAAGAAATTTGTTGGGGTCCAACCATTTATTGCAGCAAGCAAAACTAAACAAAACTGAAAACTA